>CP092882.1:25982143-26156102 GCA_030710605.1 Cordylochernes scorpioides
TCACGAGAAGACATAATAGAAATATCTCTGAAGTTCCTTAGAATCTTGAAAGAAGACGACAATAAACAAATGCTATGAATATTGGTAAATGAGATGGCATAGGTGTTTAATTCCATATGGGGATTATTATTATATTAAAAGAGTCAAAAGAGACTTACAAAGGACCGGTTCCTCGATAAGGTTGCATAAAAAAGTGTTATATAATTTCCATATTAATATGAGGCATTAGCGTACTGTCTGTTATAAGATATTTCTTAAAACAGATGGGAGGATAATACATCACATATTAATATTGTGTTTTAAAATTACTTTAAATTTTTGCTTGAAGCATATTACATGTTTATAATTGTATGTATTTATTCTTCTCTTCTCTTGTCTCCCTCAAATCTCTTATGTTCATAGTGCTGGACCGTGACGGCGCCGGCTGACCTTGGCAACACCGGAGCTGAAATGACGTCACACCCGTAGTTTCGCAATCTGTTTTTGGTATCCTGCAAGCGGCGTTGCCGCGCTGACTTATATTCTCTTTCTCCATGTTTACCATTTAATCTATATATAATCCTTTTAAATTGTTGTAGTTAATTAAATAATAATTAACGTTAAACGCTGTGTGTAATCAAATTGAAATACAACACATAGTTTATTTAAAATGCATTCCCAAGAGTCCATCTTCAGTATCAATATGAAAGGAAAACAGCCAAATGCAATTTTACAGTGGTATGGTAAATCAAACCTCTGGGAAGGTTTACCACTGATGAACCAAGCTCTTTCATTATTTTATCTTTGTAGTAAAGGGGTAGAAAATTGTTTTAATTCAAAAAGTATCAGACGCGCCAAAAAAATCATATTTCTTATAATATCCATATTCTCATATCACTTTACTAAAAACATTGATAAAGTGATGTGAAGTTGGATTTTTAGATTATATTTTATGTATTATTGAGTTCATGAAAATACATGTTTTCGAGTTGTGTGAAACGAACTATCTGCGTTTAAATAATTCCAATGAGAAATTTTGCTTTACAGCCTGAGATTTTTTTTTATTATGATCATGTTTCTAGAACGAATTAAGCTTGTAAGTCGAGGTATAGCTGTATTTAAAATAAAAACAAAGGTTTTAGTTGGAAACCTTGCCATACAACTACAATAAAGAAACCTATATACACTGCGTGACATTGAAAATGGAACACCAAGAAATAGTGGCCAGAAAATTATGCAAATTTCAGGGTAGACGCGCCTAACCGAGTTATGCAAATGATGTAAAATGCGCAGCTCTCGTGCGCACATGGAGTAAGATATAAGGGAAGGAACTTGCAGAAAGGACAGTATTCGTGTCGTTATTTCTTCAAGGAAAATCATTGTAGAAATTTTGTTCTTGTGTCAAAAGACACATGTAATAACAGAGAATGCCAGGTCATCGTAAACGGAGGCAGTTCAAGCAGACAGACGCTTTTACGAGGGGCATGGTGATCGGACTGAAAAGGGCAGGTTGGTCCATACGTCAAATCGCAGCTGATACACACCTTGGTGCGTCCACGGTGCACCGACTGTGGAGAAGATGGTTGGAACAAGGAAATGTGGCAATTTATAGGAATGTCGGTGCAACCAGAGTGACGTCAGCACGTGTGGATCGGCGTATCCTTCGACAAGCAGTGGCGGCCCCACAAGCCACTTGTACCGCCATCCTGCAACATGTGCAAGACACCCTAGATCATTCCATCTCGACCAGAACCATTTCCCGTCGATTGGTTGCTAATGGCTTGCACTCATGCCGTCCGCTAAGAAGACTGCCATTGACCCCACCGAATAGGCGCCAACGTTTGGAATGGTGCCGGGCTAGATCGACGTGCATGACGGAATGGCACAGGGTCATGTTCTCAGATGAGTCGCGTTTCTGCTTGTCCAGTGATAGTCGCCGTGTACGCGTGTGGCGTCGACGTGGAGAAAGGTCCAATCCGGCAGCAATTGTGGAACGCCCCACCGTGCGACAACGTGGAATCATGGTTTGGGGCGCAATCGCGTATGATTCCAGGTCACCTTTACTTCGTATTCAGGGTACTATGACGGCCCAACGATACGTTGATGATGTGCTGCGACCGGTGACACTCCCCTACCTTCAGGGGGTACCCAATGCCCTTTATCAGCAGGATAACGCCCGACCGCACACTGCTCGCATTAGCCAACAAGCTCTGCAAGATGTACAGATGCTTCCCTGGCCACCGTACTCTCCTGATCTCTCACCAATCGAGCACGTCTGGGACATCATTGGACGCCGTTTGCATGCCTTACCACAGCCGCGTTCAGAAGACGAACTGTGGCAAATGGTTGAGAGGGAATGGAGAGCCATCCCTCAGGACGCCATCCGTACTCTGATTGACTCTCTACCTAGACGTGTTGCTGCGTGCATCGCCGTCCGCGGTGGTCCTACTTGCTACTAAGCCGACGCCGTTCTCGCTCTGTATTATGACTATCATTTTCAAATAAAGATCACTTATTGTTCGTCCCTGTCTCTCTCTGTCTGCCGAGTTTCATCACTTTCTGGCCACTATTTCTTGGTGTTCCATTTTCAATGTCACGCAGTGTATAAGCAATTAGCGTATTGGGTAAATATGCAATAATTGTGATCGTAAATATGCAAATATTTATATTGCATTATACCCTCCTCGGTACGCTGAGGATATGGTCGAAGAGCCTTTCTATAAACTGGACTCTCGCTCAGTCCTACGTCCCTTGGAAATTGAAACAGAGATGGTAGAACGGGCGGTTTTTTTACAGCCAAGAAAAGGAGGATGTCCTGGTCAGCCTAACGACTGATGAAAAGATTATTCTCGCGAAGCTCCTCGACCGTGCAATAGCGAATATTGGGGACAGTGACCACTACATAACCCAGAAGCTATCCGAATTTAAGGTGGCTTGTGAAGCTAAATTCCAGACGTCCCTCCATTGAGGGTTCTCTGTCTGATATATATATTATATTTAAAGAAATGAGATTTGATTTATCGGTTTGAATTTAGATCATGTTGAGGATTATTGTAATTGTTTTGCAGTCGTGGCTATAATAATAATAATAGTCTTGATAAGAGGTTTCTTTAATTGAGCTAAGTGATATATATGAAAAACATAATTTGATTAAAGTACTGCCTGGCTTTAGGCGTAAGAATAAAAAAAGAAAAGCTTATTTACATAATGTACAAATGTTTTGAGCCGACCAACGGGGAAGAACAACAATGAGTATTTATAGGGAAAAGCGTGACCTCTGGCGGTCGATTTAAACAGAGTATTTGGATCTATGAAATATATATATTTTTAAATAAAACAATACCTTAATATAACATAATTCTAAATAAAATATTTTAATATAACATTTCAAATAATACCTTTATATAACATATATATATATGTTATATTGAAATATTTTATTTAAAAATGTTATATGTTAAAATGTTATTTTATTTAAAGTTATAATTTCATTGATATAAATACTCTGTTTTAATCGACCGCCAGAGGTCACGCCTTCTTTATAAATAATCATTGTTGTTGTTCTTCCCCGCTGGTCGGCTCAAACCATATGTAATTATGTAAATATTCTTTTGTTTTTCATATTTTTTATTCTTACGTCTTAAGCCAGGCTGTACTTGTACAAAATTATGTTTTTAATATGAATTCATTTCTCAGCTCAATAAAGCAATATCTGATCAAGACCATTTTATTATTATTCTTTCAAGAAATTTAGCCACGACTGCATCACCATTACAATAATCCTCAACATGATCCAAAATATCAAGCAGAAACTCAAAAAACATTTTTAAAATTAATATAATATATATATATTTAATTTTGATGTTTTTTAAATTTTGGTTAATTTCTTTTCCTGATTTGTGTGGATTTTTCACTTTGACATTGTATTGACAAGATGTCAATAAGTTTGTGAATTGTCAATTGTCTCTCTATCCCCAAAGTTTACCTTCATAATATACTTAAATACAATAACTAATATTCCTACTACAGTATCCGATATATAAGCAGAATCGCCCAATAAAATATTAGAGATTTAAGAAGCGGTATGATTGATTAAACTGGCAAAACCCATGTCAAGTTGCATAGTAGTATTGATAGTAGAAAGATTGCTTCATTTTAAAAAGGAAAAGTTCGTTCTTCTTGTTTCACCTTTTTATATAGACCGTGATTATTGCCTTATATTGAATAAATCAAGAGCAAACTAAAAGATTTTCATTCTATTAATGTTATCATATATGTTTCTTGATAAATAGGCAGATTTAAAAATAATTCAACAGGTCTTTCTTTCTGAAGATGAGTTTCTTTTCATTTTAATGATGTAAACACAAGCTTTCGGACATCTCTGCCCTTCTACAGGAGTACATAAAACGAATAATTTATGCACTCCTAAAGAAGGGAAGAAAATTCTCGAAAGCTTGAGTTTACATCAATAATTGACAATATGACCCAGAATAAGTATATTGCTACGGCGTTTTATGGTTTCCACAAATCCATATCTCAGAAGAAGTCCAAGTGACACTCACTCCTCACTTTCTTACTGCTACTCATTTTGTGTTGTTTTTCTTGCTTCCCTCTTTCTATTTCTTGTATTTTTCTTTTTCTTCCGTCTATATCGTTGTTTCCTTTGTCTCACTGCTTTGTTCTTATGCATACCTCTGGTGAATCCTGTATAGGGTCAGTGACCCTAAATAAAGGCTTTTGTTGTTGTTGTTGAGTTCACATTAATAAAAATGAAAAGAAATTCATCTCCAGAAACCTCTTGTATTATGTAATTTATATCCAGGAGATTTGAATCAAGAAAATAGGTGAAGGTGTATTTGACCAATGAGTATGCTTGCACCTAAACATGAGTAAAAGACATAAAAGAAAAGTACACATCAATATTGCTTTTATTTATTAGTTTATTTATTCTCATTATCAAAAAAGAAAAATATTCACTGCAGGATTTGTGGAAATATGATATCTGTTGAAATCTCCCACTATATCATAGAATGCAAATATTTAGGTAAAGAAAGAGAAAAAAACTCTTAAAATCACCTTCTGGAGATTCAGCAACCCACTGAAGACGCTGAGAACTATTTCAGAGAAGAAAAATATAGCGATAAAACTCTATAATTTCTACAGATCAATTGTAAATAGATTCATACACAAAAGAGGTAGTGAGGAAAGTTTTAGAACAGATGTGTAAATAAATCCCTTTTCAAACAAAGGCTCACGTGCACATGGGGAAAGGGAGAAAAAATTACTGTATTATTTTGTTGTTGTATGGCGAATCCATACAGGGCAATGGGCCGTAATAAAAGCCTTTTTGTTGTTGTTGTATTAGTTTATTCAGTAAAATATATGTGTGCGACCTCCATGAAAAGAAAGAAGGAAGTAAATATTTGATGTTTTGTTCCTCAATATTTTTGTTTTTTGGCGGTGAATAGTGTAGGATCTTACACAGCGAGATGGGTAAACAATAGGACCTTGTCAACATGTTTGTCATCCCTGTTGGACATCTTTAAGTTTCAAATCGTTCTCTGCCACACTTCATACACTACGTCATGGCACATCTCACCTCTACTGTACTTCTCCTGTCCTTGCTCTGCTTCTGCCTAGGAGGTGAGTTTGGAGAATTTGTTTCTACCCTTCTCTCTAGCTGCATAATTACGATTAGAATAAATGTGAATAAGATAATATACCATCTAAATAAACGAATAACATTTTTAACCTACGTCTATTGAAAAACCTTGAGATCTCTTGTTAAATTAGGTAACCCAATTTCCCTAGTATTAAGTTTGAAAAGAGAAGCACACATCTTGGATACAAACGAAAAAATTTCGATATCGAAGGAGTATTTTTTTTTCTTCAATTTGTTTTCGTGCACGAAATAATTCCTCCCTCTCAAAGCTATAGGATCAATTTGAGAGCATCCTCTGAAGACAAAAGTATAAATATCTTCAGGAGTCTATGGTCTTGTTCCGCGTCTCACTAATTCAAAGCCTTTATAGTTTCACAAATAATCACTGAATTACTCATAAAAACCATCTAAATTTGCTATATAAAGAGTTTTTAGAGAAGCAGGTCAATCTATTATAAGAAATCCACCCGATACTCAAATTTGTCTGAAGGGACACACAGAGTGACCTGGTAACGAAAATCAATGTCACAAAAGACGGAAGCTGACGCCGAAGACGTGTCCAATATCGACGAGCACAAATGGCTAACTTGGACTTATTGACGAACCTTGTTCTGTAATAGATCTGTCTGGACGGTCCCATAAACACTTCTTTGGCATAGTTACTTACATAGGCTTCTTGCATGTGAACAACCTTTGAACATAAGTACTTTATTGGTGATCTTCTCTTCATGCCAATGGACCATTGATAATCATTGTTAACATAAATTTGACTTTTTTTTCTTAATGACTTTTACCTCTTCTCATTTCTGCGTCATCATACATAGAAAGTATTTTTTATTGACAAAGGCGGGTTCGACTGATTTTATTACTCCTCGTCTAGAAATTTATGAAATATTGAACTTCGCCTATACTGATAAGGATCATATTCTAAAACCATGATATACAGGTTATATTAAAGGAGCGTACCTGGATAGGTAAAAAAAAATCTCGAAATATTTTGAGAAAAAATATTTTTTTCCTTTGCAGATCCAGGTACGCCCTTTTATATAAACTTATTTAATGGATCGCCTTTAGACTCAAACATTGTATACAGATTATTTTTCTGTTCAAATATTCCAAAACTGGTGGTGCGGCACATTCTTAATCATAAACAGTACGTTCAGTACTGGAGTGATAAATGCATTATTTTGATGTTTTTTTTTTTATTAGAGTGGTTTGGTATAGCTTACGCATTCTTCTGAATTAGATGGTCAAATGGGAAAAAGGTACAAGATAATCAACGTTCTGGTAGATGATCACATCTGTAAATATTTGAAAAACTATATATATAGAAACATTTTATCAATTACCTCGATAGAGAATTTTATAAATTTAAAGATTCCATTTGTTTGTGTGTACACCAAAATACAGATATTTGTTATCTTACAACATCTTGTTTTATAAATACATATGAAAGTAATCATGCTGTTGGGTTTGTGTGCAGGAGAAGCTACATGGTCAGGCAAATCAGAAGTAATTGATTTTCCCTCTACTATGAAAGAAGAGGTCTTGAACTTTATCAAAGTAACAAGATATCTCGCGAAGATTGTAGTGAAACTGGAAGAACATGAAACCAGAATGACGAAAATATTCGACGATCTTCAGAAGAATGAAGGCGGCTTGTTGGCCAAAATTCTACAAAAGTTAGACAACAGCACTGGCCTGATATCTAAACTTGACTTGCTGAAAAGTCAAGGTGCGCTGTCGAAAGTTGGCGTAGATAAACTCTTGGATGAACGTAGCAACCCAATTCCTGACAAAATTAAAGTTGTTTAACAATAATGTCAATTATTGCTAATAAGTTGTCAATAAGTTGCCTAACAATAACAATAATGTGAAATGTCTTGTGATTAATTAATAACACTAACAAATGTGAGCATATATAATAGATTTACACATAACTAATTATATTTTACTGTATTTTTCCTGTATCTATAAAAATTATAATTAATCATGGCTCTGTCTTTTTCTACCAACTCATCCCTCCTGTTCTTTTCTACCATGTCTCACCTCTATGACACATAACTGTCGAAGATTTTACCTTAACCTTGTTATATCTCTTAATTGTTTAAAATTCTTTTTTTGAAATTTCTAATATATATTTTCAATATTTTGTCCATCTCCCTTTTTCCAACCTTTCTATTTTCTTATATATTAACATTTTTAGTTGGTATAATTAAGCTAATTTGTTTAGCCATTCAAGAAATAATGGTAATTATTTATAAATTAATAATTTAAATATAGAAACAAAAAGTCGCATTTATCACTTAATAAATAGGTTTCTTAGATATTTTCAGCTCGAACAAAGTTTGATTAAAGAATAAATAAATTTGACGAAGGACCAATAAACCATTATAATTTCTTAAGGTAAAAAGTTTATTATTCTTCAAAGTAACCTATTTATACCCTAATTAATTCTTTACTGAGCCTTCTATCGTTAGATTTGATTACCATCTGTTAGAAATGAATACCACATCCTCTCCTGTTCATTTACAATATTTATATAATTAGATAAAAATAAACAAGTCTATAAATAACAGAGTATTTCAAGAAAGAAAATTGAGCATGTGCTTGGACATCTATCTGAATATTTATTTATATAGACTTAACCAGTGCTGTAGCCGTAAAATTAGCATAGGGTATACGCTTGAGAATATAAATTTTTGGTAAAAATAAACAAGGTTATTTTTAATTATATTTTTATTTGAAAAAAAGACGTAAAATATTACATACAACTTTTACATAAAATGTCCCATAATGACTGCCGAGATGCATCTGTATTTTTTCTGGCACAAACTCTTGATCTAGTGTCAGTAGATGATCTATGATGTAAAAGCCATGATTGAACGTATTTTTTCGGCTGAAACATTTCGATTGGTGGTCCATTTGAATTTATGAACATTAAGTTCGAAACATTTGATATTAGCAAAGAAGTCCGCAAGTTTGTTATTATATCATTCATCAGGCTGAAACCTCGCTCACATTCAGCTGTTGAACAGGGCAATGTTGAAATTGCCCTGAAAAATGGTTGAAGTGTTTCGGGAACATTGTTTTTATCATCAACAAAATCTCTCAAGCCGTTAATGCATTTCATTTCATCTAAGTTAAACCTTCGACAAATACGTCTCATTTCGACCTCTCCATATCGAACATTTTCTGCGTCAAAATTGTTTGGTTCTAGAGCTGAAATATCCTTAATTAATTGCTCATTATCTTCATTTGATTCTGTACACAACCTTAATTTTAACTTTTCTATTATACTTAGAAGAAATTTTTTTCTATCAATCGGAATAATTTTGGCATTGGGAACTAATGTTACGCTCCTAAAAACTAAGTTTTCTGCCGCTTCAAGAGCTAGCAAGCTTTTTTCTCCTGGTGATGTTTTGAAGCTTTCTATGACTCTAATTGTTCTCTTTATTATATGTTCCGCCTTTTGTAAAGTAGTTGTTCTAGACTGCAGCTCTAAAGACAACATTGACATTTCCTGAAGCGTGTCGTACATTAAACCTAAATCTAATATAAATTCTGGACTCTCCAATCTTCTTAATAACCCTTGATATGTGGAATCGAGATATGTTGATGATTTGAAATGATGGTGCAATGACTCGTATGACTCCCAGACGGTTTTTATTGTTCTAAAACTACTTGAAATCCATCGTACTCCTAAAATTCAACCCACTTTAGCAAATCTTGTTCCTAATTCATGGCAAGCTTCCTCCAGAGCACGACAATTTTTGGGAGATGGGCTATATAATGAATACAGTTTGTCCATAAAAGCTTTAAAATGGTTGATTCCGCGGACTTCTTTGATAGTATCGCCAACAGAAAGCTCTAATCTATGGTTGAGGCAGTGACATGCAAAAAGTTTTGGAAACTTTTGCTTAAGTCGAGTTACGACTCCCGAATGTCTTCCTACCATGACACTTGCCCCATCAGTCGCAATTGCTATACAATTTTCTTTTAAATATTCTTCGTTCAACCCATGTTTATACAAAGTATTCAAAAGCTCTTTTTCAATATTTTCTGAGTCTTGGCATTGTAATTCACACAAATCAAAGAAAATATAATCAATACTTTCTCCTTCTAAATATGCTTTCAAGAAAATGACCAAAGTTGATTTATTACTTAAGGTTGTTGATTCATCAATTAGTATAGTAATTTTTGAATTTGTTGACAAAATCTTCGCAACAAGCATTTTCCGCATTTCGCAGGCTATATGGTTTATTATTTGTGTAGCAGAATATCTGGAGTAAAGAGTCGATCCTAATTTAATGCCATTTAATGTTTGTAACGTGATATGATTTTCATAATCAGAATATGGTCTATTTGTTTTAGCGATATTATAAGCAGTTCTAAAAAGCTTAATATTTTCATTTTCTACTTCAATGTTCATATTGTTTGCATATTCTTCTAATTTTTTTTTTTTGTCTTTCTTAATATTCTCAGCTATTTTATGAGCTTCAGACTCACAATGCTTTTTAATTTTCATTCGAATGTTTGATAATTTGCTTGCCCGATCTTTTCCTGCTGCTTCTATTAGGTAGTTACTCCATTCTGGTGAAATATGAATTCTTTCACTTTTTGCAGCCCCTAAAGTTTTAACACTTGCGCAAATGTTACATCCGAGTCTACCTTTGGAAATTGAAAGCCATGGATACTTTTCCTTAAATTGAATATATTGGGAATCATTCCAAACTTCAAATTTGGAATCCTGGTCATTCATTTTCTCTGGTGAACTATTGATCAATATATCAGCTCTTTTTGAGATAGTACTTGCATTTGATGTACCAACAGTGTTTTTATTTCTTTTAACAGCTTCTTCTAGTTCATTCTTTTCTGCATCTTCTTCTACCTCCAAACTTCTTTTAGTACATAAATTTCCTGTCTTCAACCAGCGGTCCATAATTAAACAGAAGAGTTATTTTCGAAAGCTAGTATAAGTACAGAAAATTTAAATTTCACTTATTTTAACATTAACAAAATTTAGATACTTACTTAATCGATTTGTTTTGAATAAAATCTTTATTTTATTTATTTTTTTTTTAAAAACAAACACCAACTTTTCATCAACAATTAAAAACAATTTAAATAAGATTTTAAGCCAGTATCAATAAACTTACTTAAAGAAGTTTTCAAAATTATATTTTTTTGAAAATCAATGTTATTTTGTCAACAGCTTTTGCTAACTTCAAATAAACTAAAGAATATGCAAAATTAACGTCCACAATAACGTAGTTTAGCATGGTTACCATAGCAACTTTAGTTAAAGAAGAGTATTTGATAAAATTCAAATATATTTTCAATTGTATAGAATTAGAAGAAAATCGTTTTAAATCGAAAACCAAATTGTTTATGTATTAGTTTACATCACTGCTGGATAAATACAGCATTGGTAATAAGAGAACATCTATCTTGAAGAAGTCGTTTTTACTTTTTTTTGTAAATGATTTTAACATCAGAAAATATAACTTTATTTTTATTTAAACTTTAATTTTTTAACATATTTTCTATTAAGCAAACATAATAACTTTTAAATATTAGGAAAGTTTTTAAAGTTTTCATTTCATTGTGGTTTTAAACAAAATTACCATTCTCAAAAATTAAAGGTTCGGTTATATTCGTTTTCCGTTTTTCGTTAAAGGAGGCTTGTTTGATTATTAATTTGAATATAGTTGATATATTTTTCCCAATAAATTTTTACTAAATGAATGAAATATTTTGTGTGAATTGTTAATTTGAAAATTTTTTGCAATTTTTCAGTACAATTTTTATCATCATTTTTTTTTTACTATTACAAAGAAAGAAAATAATACATTTTTAATAAAAAAATTGAACAAAATCATAGGGTATACGCTATTTTTAAGTAAAACCACTAGGTATACGCTATCTAAATTTTAAAAGCAAAGGGTATACGGCGTATACCCCCGTATACCCTCCACTACAGCACTGGACTTATAGAATAGAGGCTTATTAAAAACTTTAGATATTCATCCTACTATATATACCCTCCGCCCTCTTTCTTAATATATTTTTATTCATTAAAAAAATACATTATGATGCATTAGCGCGCCATCTGTTATTAAAATTCGAAATTATTATAGACGCGTATGATTCTTTAAAAATTTTAAAGGGCGGTAAGATTTGTTTTATTTTCAAAAGAATCATACGCGTTTATAATAGTTTCGAATATTCGTAAAAAAATATATAGCCGTGTTATGAAATTTCTTTATATTAATGAAATATTAATAAAATGATATTCGGAATCAATGTTTGTTACTTTCTCCCACTTCTCACACAAAACTACTGATTCACCCTTAAGAAAATTCACATATAGGTAATTAAAGATATAGATATATATGAAAAACAATAGAAAAAATAAAAGATAAGTGGGTCAGGTGTTTAATATCAACACCTGACCCACTTATCTTTTTTTTTTCTATTGTTTTTTTCATGTGTTAAGCGTCTTTACGCAAATTTGGCCTTAAATACCCATTTCTTGATTTTTCGGGAAGCCATTGGGACCAAAAATCTTTTTGGTCGCAGTGGTTACAGCCTTCTCCACGCTGAAGAGCGCCAACAGCGCGAAACGCGTTCGTGGATGGCTTTTCTTGATTTATCAAGAAATTGGGTTGGCCAAATATCTCGGAGCAAGCTAAATAAACCTTTAGTTTATTTTTGCTCCACTAGATGGCGCTCTGCCATCGGGAAGCCATTGGGACCAAAAATTATTTTTTGGTCGCAGTGGTTCAGCCTACTCCACGCTGACGAGCGCCAAAAGCGCGAAACGTGTTCGTGGATGGCTATTCTTGATTTATCAAGAAATTGGGTTGGCCAAATATCAGGGAACAGGCTAAATCAATGTTTAGTTGATTTCTTTCCACCAGATGGCGCTCTGCCTTCTGTAAAGCACATGTGCTCCTGGTCAGGATATGTCATTTTTAATATTGAATTCAACACCTGATCTTTTTATCTCTTTTATTTTTTTCTTTCGTTTTTTAATGTGCTAAGCGTATTTACGTAAATTTGGCCTTAAATACCCATTTATTGATTTTTCAGGAAGCCATTGGGACCAAAAATCTTTATGGTCGCAGTGGTTACAGCCTTCTCCACGCTGACGAGCGCCAACAGCGCGAAACGCGTTCGTGGATGGCTTTTCTTGATTTATCAAGAAATTGGGTTGGCCAAATATCTCGGAGCAAGCTAAATAAACGTTTAGTTTATTTTTGCTCCACTAGATGCCGCTCTGCCATCTAAAAAGCATATGTGCTCGTGGTCAGGAGATGCCTTCTTTATTTTTAATATATATATATATATATTTAAAAAACAATAAAAATAAATAAAAGATAAGTGGGTCAGGTGTTGATCAGACGCGATATCCCCATAAGGAATGCTTACGTCAAGAAACAACACTAAACTTAGATACTCTACTATATAAACAATTAAATTTAAACAATTTAAAGAAGAAAATAAATAAAAGTAAACTAAAATCATGTTTGAATTTACAACCAACTAATGAAACAAACAAAACAAATATACAATATAATACACTGCGGCCTGTGATTGCAAAACGACACTTGAATTTACACCGCATGAGTTTCTTTTCAATGAAATAATTCATAATTCACCCTTTCATACTTCATCCAAAAAGGTTATAAATAGTCAATATTTCGCCTTGAAATAAAATTTTGATTTTTCATTGAAAAGAAACTCATGCGGTGTAACTTCAAGTGTCGTTTTGCAATCACAGGTCGCAGTGTATTATATTGTATTATAAGTTACTTTATGTATCATTTACGAACGGAAAAATACGTCCAGGGTAGCCTAGTGGACATGGCTTCTGCCCGGTAAGCGGAACATTGTGGGTTCGATTCCCATCCCTGGACACTTTTATTTTTCCGTTCATCATTACTCTTCATAATTCACCCTTTCATGCCTCATCCAAAAGGTTAGAAATAGTCAATATTTCACCTTTAAATAAAATTTTGATTTTCATTGAAAAGAAACTCATGCGGTGTAACTTAAAATGCCGTTTTGAAAACAAATATACCTATTTTGGCAATTACGGTTTTTTTAACCATGAGAGAAAAAATCAGTCTTGATTCGATAAAATCAGTCAGGAAAGGGATCTCTGCCAGACAGTGGACACAATTTGAGGAAGTGGTTTTAAACGATCTAAAGTTCAAAGAACAATTTGGTATTGCATCGAATTTAAATTTTGTTTACAGCGGTTGTTTATTTGGTAAAACCAAATTTCAGCTCCATACGTTAGAATAGGTCTAATTAGAGTCTTCAACAAAATTAATCTTTTATTAGAGTTTATAAGCCATATTTTGCCGCTGAGAGAAAAAAGCAGATTTTTCATGCGATGGGCTTAATGCAAAATTTCATTAATGTGCGGGGTGAAATTTTTTTTTGTTTTGAACCTATGATTTGATCATTTCATTCCCAATATTTTGATTTCATCTGCAGGTTTTATGAGGGTTCTTTGAAATTCCAACTGAAACCTTTGAAAATTGTGAAAGTGAATCAAGTTCGTTTTTTCTGGATTTATTTTTAAATTTTTTCAATGACACCATTGAGTGACATAGTTTAGGGTGTTCACTAACTCAATTTTTAGACCTTCTAAATTATAATTCCAACATATAATAGAGATATCGTCCGCGTAGCAAATAATCTCAGCGTTAGTTGATTTAAAATTAATTAAAATAACGTTCAACAAGATGTTCCATAATAACGGAGACAGTGGACTACCCTGAGGACATCCCTTAGTAAGATTTTTTGAGACAGTTTTGTCACCGTATGACAGACAAACTGTTATTTTATTAACAAGATAGGATTGTATAATTTGAATAAAAGAGCTGGGAACGTTGTCTAAATCCATTCTTTTTATTTTAGCTGGCCACCATGCATTATCAAAAGCCCCTGATAAGTCCACCGCGATCAACACTGTCAGTTCTCTTTGCTTGTGCTCCAGAATAGTTTCAGTCAGCTCTTTCCTAGCAGTATTTGTTGATTTATGTTTGGAGAAGCTATGTTGTCTAGAACTCATCAGATTGTTTTCATCATAAAAGGTAGTAAGTTTATTTTTAATTATTTTCTCAAAAATATTCGAAATGTTTGAAAGCAAGGAAATTGGTCTGTGGCTTTTGCTAACATCATAACTAGTTTTATCTAAATTAGGAATTATTTTTACAAAATAAATTTTCCAATAATCCGGGAAATATCCCAAATTTATACATTTCTCGAATATTTGATGGAGGATTGTGGAAATCTTAGGATAGGCAAATTTTATCATATTATTGCTAATATTATCTGATCCTGGTGCTTTCCTATTTTGCATTGATACATTAATTTCCTTAATATCTTTTTGATTTATGATCACTTTGTTTCTATTATTGTAAATTGGCGAGTAATTTCTAGTTGCCTTTGTGAAGTTCCTCCTCGGAAGAAATATCATCGTCCGGGAAAAGATCGTTTAGTAAACTTTCCATTTTAGAAGTCCTAGTAAAATACGGTGCGTTGCCTATCATTGGTATCCCTGTTATGTTATATGATGCTTTTAAAGTCTTGAAGGTTTTGTAAGTGTTCCCAAAAGGATTATTTGATTCGTTTTTCTTCGATTAAGAGTCTCCAGCCTTTTAATTTTGCCTTGTTAATAGCTTTATTGTATTTGTTACTAGCAGCTTTAAATATTCTTTCATGAATCATTTTGCCTCGCGCGATAGAATAAATTTCTTAAATAATTAAAATCATTTTTTCAAGTTTATTCATCCACCACTTGAAATTTACTTTGTTTTTGTTCATGGTTGAATTTAACTTGAGGGATGCGTAAGCTGCTTCCTTGATAATATCTGTGAGCTTATAAACAGCTCTATCTACACTTTCGGAATTTTTTATCTATATATTTTTTTCATCCATGAGGCTTAAAAATTCGAAGAAGGAAAGTTTTCCATAAAAGGAATTCCAGTTTGCGTCAGTTTCGCTGAATTTCCATGTTGATTCATATACGACTATATAACTGTTGTCTTTACAAACGATCTCGTAGATTATTGTCACGTGATCGGAGGTGTCAGAAATTATTAATGTATTCCAGTTTTTTAATAGCCTGGTTGAATTTTTCTGTTAGAGATAATGAGGTCGATCACGCTAGAATTACGACACGTTGCAGTTTTAGTATTGTGGACGAAAAGATTGTGTTGGTTCACTATTGAATGAAGTTTGTGACCATTTGAGTTAGTCTTCCGATCATACCAGACAAGATGCCTAGAGTTAAAATCCTCACAAAGCACAATCAGTTGAAGTTTGAAAATTTCCAAAATTTCTTCAATACACCTTTGATGGGAATCTGAAAACGAGTTGGGGAGAATGTAAAAATTTGCTAAAATAATATTTAACACTGAGAAATGTATTGAGATTGTAGTAAAAAATGAGTTGGTGAATTGATCTATCTTATTGAATTTTAATTCTTTATTCAAAATTATTGTTGCCGAATTTATTTTGTTTCCCTTAGCTGTTGAAACTGAATGCTCGTATCTGCCAAAATAGCAACATTGTTCACTGTTCAAGGCTCCTGAATAATAAATATATCTGGTAGGTCGTTAGCTATCTGAGCCAGCAGCTTAATTGTTGCGTTTATTCTTTTTCTTAGATTTTGTTGCACACACTTAATTAACGAAACTAATACTAATACACTGATGTCCAAAAAATAAGAAACTTTTGTTTTTTAATGATATGTTTTAAAATATACAACGCTAAAAGCTAAAAAGTAATTTAATTAGGTATTTTAAGTCGTAGAATTTATTTATCGCAACCATTCGATTCGGTAAAATTGAAAATATGCAAATTTTTGCTTGTCTTTATAAGTGTGCTATTTGGCGTGTCGTTTACCCCATCTAAGAATTGTTCAATTATAATTTTATTTAATCCTTAGTTAATTAGGAGTTTACGATATATTTTAGCAGATGATTTAAAATGGAGAGCTGTTGGAAGAATGGAGGCAGGGCAATCACAAGTTGAAGTAGCAAAATGGTTAAATGTGAATAAATCTGTGGTCAGCAAAATATGGAAACAGTTCATTGAGACAGGAACCATCAAAGGAAAAGAAGGTTCTGGTAGAAAAAGAAAAACAGCTACCTCTGAAGACCGTTATCTGGTCGTAACTTCCAAGCGCCATAGGGAGATGACAGCTATTCAACTCTCTAATTAACTCTCAAGTGCTACTGGAACGAGAATTTCAAGACAAACTATTTACCGAAGGCTTCACGAAGGTGCTCTTTATGCAAGACGACCAATGGTCTGTATCCCTTTAACCTCTGCTCACAGGAGAGCCCGCTTGAATTGGTGCTTGGAACATCACGCCTGGACTCATGATCATTGGGCCAATGTTCTCTTCAGTGACGAGTCAAGATTTAGTTTAAACACAGATTCTCGACGAGTTTTCATCTGGAGGGAGCCTGGAACCCGCTATCATCCCAGTAACATCAGGGAAATAGACAGTTTTAGAGGGGGCAGTCTCTTAGTCTGGGCTGGCATCAGTTCTAGCAGACGCACACCCCCCCACATTTTTTCTGGGGGCACTTTAACTGCCCAAGGGTACAGGGACGAGATCCTTGAGCCCTATCTAAGACCTTATAGAGATCAAATTGGTCGCAATTTAATTTTTATGGACGATAATGCTCGTCCGCATAGGGCTAGGCTAGTCAATGAATATCTCCAGAGTGAGTATATTCGAAGGATGGATTGGCCAGCCAGATCTCCGGAACTGGATCCAATAGAGCATGTGTGGGATGCTCTAGGGAGGCGTATTGGAGCTCGTCACCCCTCTCCCAGAACCCTCGTTGAGCTAAGAACTGCTCTATTGGAGGAGTGGGGTTTACTACCCCTGGACCTCCTCCAAAGCCTGGTAAACAGTATGAGGGCTCGCTGTGAGGCCTTGATAGCTGTTAGAAGTGATCATACTCCCTATTGATATCTTATTTCTTTAAGATCTGGAACCTTAGATTTGGGTATGTTTGTAATAATTTGCATATTTCATAATTTCAAATATTTTTTTTTCATTTTCATATAGCTAGTCATATTCTCCATAGTTTAAACTATTTGTATACTAAATTTTATATTTGTTAATAAATTAGCTTTTGAGAAATTTCAATATTGGTTAAGTTTCTTATTTTTTGGACACCAGTGTATATTGATATAGTTTTTCTTAAAGATATTTATTTACAGAGAGAAATATATAAATTTGAAGAAAAAAAAAACATTCTGCACACTAATGCTTTGAAACCTGATTTAAAAATTAAAATATTCGCTACTTTTTATTTAAGATGAAATTATATGATATCAGAGTTTACCTAATTTTTTTTTTAAAAAAAGGACAAGAAAGATTTGGCTGATCAATAAAGAACTCTCCCAGCGGTTTCTCCAGTTGGAATTATCAGACCGCTACATACGTTATTGTTCATTCTGTTCATATTTAATCAATATTTTAAGATGGTATTATGGTTATCTATGAAAATGGGCTTCTGAGAAAGTAGCATTTTATGATAAAGTATCATATACATCTCAGGATTTGCATAGTTCGTTCAGATTGTTTTGACTCACGTATGCAAATATATATAGGTAGGTTTTTAACTTCATTAAAATCAAGCTGACATACTACATCCTTTGAGAAGTTTATAGACAAGGGTCATTCCTAATGTTTTTGCAATCAATATTAAATATATAAATTTAAAATATTAAAAGATAAATTATACTATTAAAATCTACAAGAATATATTTACCTAACATAAACATTTTCATGAATTTATAATACAATATAATGTGGTTTATGATTGTAGAACAAAATGATACTTTATTTTTCCATTTATCATTACTCTTAACAATTCATCTTTTCATACTTCATCCCTAAGAATAGAAATAATCGTTATTTCTCTTTAAAATAAATTACGCTTTTTCGTTCAAAAGAAATATTTGCGGTAAAATTGTCAAATGTCGTTCTACATTTTCATGAATGAAACATTTTACAAAGCACTTACACCAGTCATCTTTGGGAATGGAATTTACAGCATTGATAAAGGCTTGCAGTGCTTCATCATCAGTGTCACATTTTATCCCTTTCAACAATAACTTAACTTTTGGAAATAAAAAAGTTACAAGGTGCTAGGTCTGGTGAATATGGTGGATGAGTGACTAATTGGACACCAGAGTTGGCTAAAAAGTCTAATGCTTGGGCTGAGGTGTGCGTTCTTGTAATTGTCATGGTGAAGAAGGATTCCTCTAAGTTGAGCTCTTGGTCTGCTTTGCTTGATTTTTCAAATACTGCTGGAAGGCATTTTGTTGTATACCAGTCACTATTAACTGTCTTTCGATCATCTAACTTCACAATATCTATGAAAAAACCTTTTCAAAAAAAAAAAAAACAAGCGACCATTTATTTTCCAACAATTTGATCTCTGCGAACTTTCTTAGGAGGAGATGATTTTGAAGAGCACCAAAGAGTAGATTACCGTTTTGTTTCGGGATCAAATTTCTAAATTCAAGTTTCGTCACCTGTAATAATATTAAAAACAGCCTTTGATTTTCCTTCATCAATTTTTTTCAACATGAAATTACACGATTCAACGCGACCAAGGTTTTGGTCTTTAGTCAAGCTGTGAGGTACCCATTTACTAACAAGATTTCTGTATTTTAAATGATAATTAATTATGGTATTGATTGCTGCCGATCCAATGCCCACACTTTTCTCTAACTGCTGAGACGTAATTCTTCGATCTTCTCTAAGTAAAAATCTTACCAGCTCAATTATTTCTTGGGTCATTACTGTTGGTGGTCGACCTGAACGAGGTTCATCTTCAAGGTTGGTTTTTCCAAATTCATTAAACCAATTAAAAACTATGAAAAAGGCATCTCCTTATCGTGCAACTGAAAGTTGCTGATGGATTGCACCATCTATTGGAATAAGCCATCAGCAACTTTCAGTTGCACGATAAGGAGATGCCTTTTTCATAATTTATGCACCTTATCCCAGTACAATATCACATTTGTACTATTTTTCAATTAAAAACTGTTATAATAGAAGGAGCTTTATCTCCTAAAGCTTTTATCAATCTTTCATAGGATTCTTTAGAAGTTAAATTAGTTTTATAATCATTGATGATGATTATAATGAATAAAAAGAACCTTAGTTAATTTCTTACCTGTTACAGTGATATACATGTGAGTTTTGTATGTGTCTAAGAATTTCTCTCTTTATCCCTGAAGTCTGGAAACAATGAAGAATATAATAGAAATCGTTATATATATTGGATACTATTATATTTATTTCATAAAATATTTTCTATTTAGCGATACAAAAATATAGAGATATATAATATTTTCAATCTAATATTTCATTATTTAATCGTTATATAAAATATTTTTCTCTATAACACGCTAAACGGGAGAGAGAAAGTTAGAAAATAGTTATCTTATTTTCCGACTTGTCAAGAAATATCTCCAATTAAAGTTGGAAACGGCGTTAAATTGGCAGCGTTGCTAGGTAGCATGGTTCAGCTTTTTCTCCCAAATATTTAAGATTGGCATCTTCAGAGAAACGATATTGTTGAAATCACTCAGGTAGGAAACATTTTTATATATTAATATTCGGAAATATTTTATCATAATACATTATAAACATATATCTTTAATTAAAAAAACAAATGGGGGTCGGTGAAAGGATGGTCTAAACTATTGGTTTTTGATCGTTACGACCCGGGTTCGATTCCCGCATTGGGCACTTTTTTCTGATAAAAAAAAAATGGCCCCCGAGTCATGCAAAAGTCCAACCCCTCCAGCGAGTGCAAGTAATAAAACGGGGCTCTGGCACATTTGTAAGTGCAAAGTCGAACTGCTTTTCATATGTGTAGTCAGTCATGTGGTGTACTTACAGCAAAAGCAAGTCGCCAAATTCTACCCACCATGATTATCATGGCCTGTACCACGTGTACTAGGGATAAGCAAATTAAAAAGACATATATTGGATCAAAATATCATTTAACGACAGGACGTTATGTGGCGCTGAGTTTGTTGTTGACACACATTAATATGTTATAACACCTTGATAAAGGTTGGCGTTCAACCAACTGAAATATTGGTAAAATAAATGATATTTTGATCCAATAAATGCCTTTTTAATTAAAGATTTATTTATGAATTGCTCTATTTTCAAAATAAACATATACGAGGTGTGTTCAAAAAGTATCGCGACTTTTGAATTTTCGCGGGTTACGTATATTCGAGTTTCGATCTTTTTGTGGCTTTATGTTGGTACTCATGTCTCTTACTTATGCCGACAAGCTCGGCCATTTTGAATGTTCACTTAATTGTTGACAGCTGCTTTGCTTGCAGGTGTTTTGGATCGTCTTCGATTTTTACCTATTAAAAAAATGGATCAAAGAAACTGTATCAAATTTTGTGTGAAAAACGAAATTAAGTGCGCGGATGCATTCCGAATGTTGACTGTGGCATACGGAGAAGCTACCTTGGACCGAAGCAACGTGTATCGGTGGTAAAAAATGTTCTCAGAAGGCCGAGAAGATGTGAACGACGAAGAGCGTGCCGGACGCCCGAGCACTTCAACAACAGAGGAAAAAAATAATGAAGTGGAGAAAATGATATTGGCCAATCGTCGAATCACCGTTAGAGAAGTTGCTGAGGACCTAAACATATCGATTGGCTCGTGCCATTCGATTTTTATCAATGATTTGGGCATGAGACGGGTCGTCGCGAAATTCGTACCAAAATTGCTCAATTGCGACCAAAAACACATCGCATGAACATTGCTAATGAGATGTTGGACTCTGTCCGCGACGACCCAAATTTGCTCCAGAGGGTCATAACTGGTGACGAAGCGTGGGTTTATGGTTATGACGTGGAAACCAAAGCTCAATCATCTCAATGGAAGCTGCCGCACGAACCAAGACCGAAAAAAGCGCGCCAAGTTCGGTCGAATGTGAAAGTTTTGCTGACAGCTTTCTTCGATTGCAGGGGCGTGGTGCGTCATGAGTTCTTGCCACAGGGTAGAACGCTCAATAAGGAATATTACCTGCAAGTTATGCGCAATTTGCGCGAAGCAATCCGCCAGAAACGCCCGGATTTGTGGAAGAAGAAAAATTGGCTTTTGCACCACGATAACGCCTCTGCTCACACATCGTTGCTTGTGCGCGGCTTTTTGGCCAAAAACAACACACTAATGATGCCGCAGCCACCGTATTCCCCAGATCTGGCCCCCTGTGACTTTTTCTTGTTCCCTAAACTGAAGAGGCCCATGAAAGGACGACGTTACGCTACGCTTGACGAGATAAAGACGGCATCGAAGGAGGAGCTGAAAAAGATTTTAAAAAATGATTTTTTGAAGTGCTTCGAAGATTGGAAAAACCGTTGGCACAAGTGTACAATATCTCATGGGGATTACTTTGAAGGGGACAAAATAGGTATTCATCAATAAATAAATAATTTTTGAAAAAAACACAAAGGTCGCGATACTTTTTGAACACACCTCGTATATTTCAATTTATTAATCAACCAGGTGCGATATTGAAATAGTTACGCCTAATACAGGGAAAACAAAACAACAAACAAATTAGAACTTATACTTATCTACTAAAAGTATTTAATATTTGAAATATAAAGGGGTTTAATCCATCGATTCTCTACAGTCCAGGATCGAATCCCGTATTAAGCACTTTTCATAAAAGAAATTGTTTAAAGGCTTCCCCTATTCTTATAAATTTCAAACCCCACGAGTAAGTATAAGTAATCAAAAATGGCTCTGGAAATTCATAATTGAAAAGTTGATCTGCTTTCTACATATATACACATGTGTTGAGCCTACAGTAAAAGCAGTCCCTTACTACCCACCATGATTATCATGGCTTACTTGGGATATGTACCAAAACCAAAAATAAAGAAACGTTTTATGTCTGAAGTTTATAGATATCTTTTGATTCCCTTTATACTTTTATTGAGAGAGAAATCATTACCTATATCTTGTTATGGGATATATTTGGGGCAAAGAGCTTTTCAATTTATTTATATCCAATATTATATTGCGGCATTTACTTTTACATATGATATGAAGCTCTCCTCTATTTCAAGAAGTTGAGAAAACACAGCATCAAAAGGGTAGAAGAGCTTGTGACTCGTGGCTCGAGGAGATCGCGCCACGGGCAGAGAGAGATAATAAACATATCTTTCTTGGAAGTCATTTAAAACTTAAAGTCTAAGTTTAATTTTGGAAAGTTAAGCTTCTTGAAACTTTACAAGGCAGTTTTTCAGTGTTATTTTCTATGCGACAATATTAATACTTTAATATATATATATGTTGTATATATAATAATACATATGGTTTAAAATTAATTTTAAGAGCATATATTAGTCACTCAAAGAATATACCGGCTTCGTCTAGATATTACTTAAGTGAATATTTGTGCAAACTGCGATTTAAACAAAGTTTTATTATTAATAATTATTATATTTTTGCTGTCTTATATATGTTGGAAGAAGTGGTGAAACTCGGAGATCAGTAGGAGAACGGCTCTGAATAGAAAACCGGGAAATGTAATGTAGGCTTAGCTGGCCCAGCTTATAGTTCTCTGTAAGGGCTCCTGATTCACAGAAACAGGATAAACAGTGTTTGTTCCTCATGTCAGAGGCAGCCATTTCTTCACCAAGTCATTAAGATAAGAAAGAAGAAGATGAGTATTTTTTTTATGTATAAAGCATCTATTTGAGAAAAGGAAAAAATATATATTTAAATCCCCGTGCAAAACGCTGAGTTTGAAAGCCATTTATTTTTAACAATTCTAACGTTTAGGGAACCCCTTCTGCTCTGCACTTATTTACACGCCTTGGCTGCAGCCAGGAACACGTCGTCATCCAGGCCTCGTCCGAAGACACAACCCTGCAGGTCAGGGGGCCGCTAGTTGTTGGTAATGGCCTTCCGGATGGGAGGCGTTAGCAGCGGCAGGATCTGTGTGAAAGAAAAATGATCTCAGAATTAAACCAAAGTTCCAGAGTCTAGGAATTTGGCTTCATCACGAAATTATCAAATTGGATCTTGGAATTGTTCAGAACTATTTAATCGTATCAACTACATCCATGAAATTCCAATTTGCCTAGTCATTTGAAGTTCTGTGGCTTGTTATATGACAAGGCATATCTTTCATATATTCCTCACCCAAATATCAGCTTCACAAATTGAGAGATTACTATAATTCAACTCGACTATTTGAGGGTAGTTACATGAAATAAAGAATGTTAGGTGAGATTAGGTTATTGGTTTGTAATCTAAATGTGAATAGATGCCTGAAAAGGAAGGCTGTTATAATAGTTTGAGGTCAAGAGTTGATAAATATAGGAAATATCAAACTAAAACCTTAGAAACGCCGTAAAAGAAGGAATTGTGATGTAATCACTGCGGTTTTATCACAACAGTATGGAAGGAGTTAGGAGAGTTGATGCATGTTGTGGTAACATCAGACACGAATATCAAACCACGAAGCGGCAACATCCCAAAGATTATTCTTGCTTATGTACCTAAGAGGAACAGCACTCTCATTTGATTTTGAGAGTAATGAAGGCACAGAACGTATTTAAATGTATAAAATAATATATTTTCACTCTATTGACCAATATACCGATCCAACAACTATAATATCTGACTAGAACATCACCTCTTTTACAGATTTAAGTTGTCAGGTTGACTGTGAATTGAGACTTCAGAGATATAATTCCTTCAATTGAAATAAGATGAAAGATAATCGAAGGAAGAGAGTGAGAGCTCTTGTTATATTCTCTATAGAATCAATAAATATCTTACACACACAAAGATTATTCATTATTTCAATATAAAATTGTCATTTTTAAACGCTTATCACAGTGATTTTTGTAGTTTTAAAAAATAACCTTATATTCATTGTAAAAAGATTACATTTTACAATTCACACTCACAAAGCCTTTATTAAGACATCAGTCTTATACAGATTCTCCTCTCTCATTGCCGGCTTGCAACAATATCCTCATGATGATAAATCACCATCATGTAATGGAGGGAAAAATGATGAATCTAAGTTCTTTTTTCTGTTTACTGCTTTGTAAAAGGTATATAGGGACAGAGCAACCATTAGACTTGATATGGCGCTGGTTAAAATACTTTGTACTGAGGTAAGTTGGCTGTCTTTTACTTTTGAGAAGAACATCTCTCTTTCTTCACTAATATATACTGGCATTCAAAGATGTAATGAGATATTTTTTCTCTTTGCAAAAATATTTTTTTTTAATTCAAATTTTATTTACCCACATATATGAATAAGGCATTGAATATCTAAGTAAGAAGGAGTATTTGGTAAACACAGCTATACAACTCTGATAACAAATTTCAAGAATATTAACAGGTTTAAAATATGTCAATATAAATACCATTCCTTTAAAGATAAAATTTCAAAGGATATTATGGAAGGAAACTGACAAACTCCAATACAGCATACAAACATGGTCTATTATTAAATTTTGCACAAATAAATTTACTGGCAATGCGTTTCTTTTAAATATAATCAAATAATAATATCCTGGTCTATGGTCTATTATCTAATTACATTTATAAATTTAATTACTATTTACCGATAAAATTTTTATATTATTATTTTTGACAATGTATAATCTTACTTTATCATTGCAGTAAGGTCTGTAGAAATACTATTTTATGATTTATATGAATAGAATCACATTTCCAAAAGATAATTAATACATATCTTATGGTCTCTTATATTCAGTATGGAGATCTGGAAAGCCACAATTCATCCCCTGAATACTCTGAAGAAAATATTGACTTGTACTGCATTTGTGGAGAACATTATTACCTATAAGATAGGAACTGGGGAGGCCAATTTGCCTTACTCACACACGTGAAAAAGTGTACGCCTGTTCGAAACAAAACCAGTCCTTACTGTGATGAAAGCAGGTCCCAAGTTCCCTCCAGGTAAATTCTCGTCGGGAATCAGTTCCTACATTCAATCTCGAGTTGCCATTGAAGAGAAAACGGACCAACTAATCCTGTGTCCAAAGCCGATGTTCACGGCACCAATTCAAGCATATTTTCCTGTGTGAAGGAGTTAGAGGTGCACATACCATTGATTCTTGCATAAATATCACCTTCCTGAAACCCTTGATAAACAGTTTGACTTAAACCTATCGTTTCAGAGGCACATGCGATCTCATTGGTGAGCTGAGTAGCTGCCATTTCCCTATCTCTCTTAGGTATCAGAGTCATAGAATGGTCTTCTTGAATCATGATGAATTGTCTTGATGATTGTGTGGTCATCTGGTGGTAGCTTCGCTGAATTTTTCCCAGAGTTCACATTTCTGTTACCATATGGCGACTTTATTCTAGGATTGGCCTATATCCCAATAACTCTCTAACGTAATGAATCAGGTGAACAATTAGTGAACAATGAAGTCACAGGGTCCTTTTTCTTTCAAGATATATTCAATATATTTTTAAAATTAAGAAAGTCATGATGTGTGCTCTAAAACAGAGTCATCACAAATGTTTGCATATTTATATATTTCCAAGTTCAATGAATTAAAAAAAGACCAAATTCAAATAAATTAATAGTGTGTGACGTTTCGGTAACAACGCTGTTACCGATACGACACACACTATTTATTTATTTTAATTTTCTCGTTTTTTCTTGTAGTTATAATCTATAAACCAAATTGTGTTTTATCAAGTTCAATAAAAATAAATGATTGTAAACAGACTCTCTCTCATATTCTGGAAATCTACACTATTCATAATACGTATGTTTCTTTTGAAATAAACAATTTTATACATCCCCACTTACTGGGCAAGGTTCATCAGTGGCGAACCCTTCCAGTAGTTTCGCCAATTTAATCTACCATACTGATCTAATATTGTATTGGGCTGTATTCACGCGAAACCGCTGGAAGAGTTTGCCACTGATGAGTCAGGACTTGCCATAAATTTTGTCATTGGAGTAAGGGAAGTAGAAAATGTGTTTCATTTAATAGAGATGGAGCACTAATACTGTGTATATTATGAAGATATTTGAAATTTTAGCTTTAATAGATAGTTTTCTTAAGAATTCGTTAGTTTATCTGAATTCGGACACCGTTGTAGATATATAGACTATGTAAGTATTTTGTATATAGACATATATAAGTGACTGATTCACGTTATTTACCACACATTTCACTACTATTCTACACAAAATCTACAAACTTCTAAGCCAAATCACTCTTCTCGTTTGCCGAGTTGGAATGAATTAGTCAAGAAACCTGTTGAAGAGGAAGCGAATCATTGTTTTTAAAAATAGATTTTATGAAATTTCCCTATGAATTTATAGGCATATTATAAAATATATCTCTTTATAATAAAACAGAGGTTTAATACATGAAATAAATATCTTTGTATCTATTTGTGACGTAGAAAAGAAATAAAATTAGGCAGTAAAAAGAGATAACATAACTGCTCCAATGAGCAATAATTATGACGCATTGCCAGTAGTGATACCCACATTGAATGGTTAGTTTATGTGCCTTATAGTTTCGATAAAGTAAGATTTTGTTAAGAAAAAAGAAAGGCAAGTGGAACAAAGGAAGTTTGCATATGCCATTGCTGATGTTTTTAAATACCATGGAGATGTTTACCCCGGGAAAGAGAACACAATGATGTAACACATTACAAAAACATGTTACGATATTACTTAATGTCGACATGTTTGGGTGGTGAGATCTGTTTTCGTGAGTTGTCACACGTCAGACATGTTCCTTCGTTGGTTCTTGATTCCACTGCTGCTGGTCTCCGTCTGTTACTGCGGTAAGTTATGTGGTCCATAGTGAACTACTTCAATCAACTTTTCATGGTTGTTCTAAGGTTTTAATGATCTCTGTTACTGCGGTAAGTTTTGTGGTTTGTTGAATTAGATAACTTAGGCCATAGCGAACTACTTCAATCAATTTCTAGGGTTCATCTGGGTTTTTCTTATCTCTGTTACTGCGGTAATTTCTGGTTTGTTGGATTGGATAACTCAGATCATAGTAAACTACTTCATGCTACATTACATGGTTATTCTGTAGTTTTTCTGGTCGGTTACTGCGCTAAGTTCTGGAAGGTTAGATTGGATAACTCAGGTCATAGAGAACTACTTCAATCAACTCTCCATGGTTGTTCTGTGGTTGCACTTATCTCTGTTACGGCGGTAAGTTCTGGTTTGTTGAATTGGATAACTTGGTCGATAGTGAACTACTTCAATAAACTCTCCATGTTTGTTCTGGGGTTTTACTTATCTCTCTTACTGCGGTAAGTTCTGGTTTGTTGGATTGGATAACTTGGTCGATAGTGAACTACTTCAATAAACTCTCCATGTTTGTTCTGGGGTTTTACTTATCTCTCTTACTGCGGTAAGTTCTGGTTTGTTGGATTGGATAACTTGGTCGATAGTGAACTACTTCAATAAACTCTCCATGTTTGTTCTGGGGTTTTACTTATCTCTCTTACTGCGGTAAGTTCTGGTTTGTTGGATTGGATAACTTGGTCGATAGTGAACTACTTCGATAAACTCTCCATGTTTGTTCTGGGGTTTTACTTATCTCTCTTACTGCGGTAAGTTATGGTTTGTTGGATTGGATAACTTGGTCGATAGTGAACTACTTCAATAAACTCTCCATGTTTGTTCTGGGGTTTTACTTATCTCTCTTACTGCGGTAAGTTCTGGTTTGTTGGATTGGATAACTTGGTCGATAGTGAACTACTTCAATAAACTCTCCATGTTTGTTCTGGGGTTTTACTTATCTCTCTTACTGCGGTAAGTTCTGGTTTGTTGGATTGGATAACTTGGTCGATAGTGAACTACTTCAATAAACTCTCCATGTTTGTTCTGGGGTTTTACTTATCTCTCTTACTGCGGTAAGTTCTGGTTTGTTGGATTGGATAACTTGGTCGATAGTGAACTACTTCAATAAACTCTCCATGTTTGTTCTGGGGTTTTACTTATCTCTCTTACTGCGGTAAGTTCTGGTTTGTTGGATTGGATAACTTGGTCGATAGTGAACTACTTCAATAAACTCTCCATGTTTGTTCTGGGGTTTTACTTATCTCTCTTACTGCGGTAAGTTATGGTTTGTTGGATTGGATAACTTGGTCGATAGTGAACTACTTCAATAAACTCTCCATGTTTGTTCTGAGGTTTTACTTATCTCTCTTACTGCGGTAAGTTCTGGTTTGTTGGATTGGATAACTTGGTCGATAATGAACTATTTCAATAAACTCTCCATGTTTGTTCTGGGGTTTTACTTATCTCTCTTACTGCGGTAAGTTCTGGTTTGTTGGATTGGATAACTTGGTCGATAGTGAACTACTTCAATAAACTCTCCATGTTTGTTCTGAGGTTTTACTTATCTCTCTTACTGCGGTAAGTTCTGGTTTGTTGGATTGGATAACTTGGTCGATAATGAACTATTTCAATAAACTCTCCATGTTTGTTCTGGGGTTTTACTTATCTCTCTTACTGCGGTAAGTTATGGTTTGTTGGATTGGATAACTTGGTCGATAATGAACTATTTCAATAAACTCTCCATGTTTGTTCTGGGGTTTTACTTATCTCTCTTACTGCGGTAAGTTCTGGTTTGTTGAATTGGATAA
Source organism: Cordylochernes scorpioides (assembly GCA_030710605.1). Classification (NCBI taxonomy): domain Eukaryota; kingdom Metazoa; phylum Arthropoda; class Arachnida; order Pseudoscorpiones; family Chernetidae; genus Cordylochernes; species Cordylochernes scorpioides. Next base: position 26,011,519 of record CP092882.1, read on the forward strand.
CTTAGGCCATAGTGAACTACTTCAATCAACTCTACATGGCTCGTTTGGGGGGTTTTCTTATCTCTGTTACTGCGGTAAGTTCTGGTTTGTTGGAACGGATAACTTAGACCATAGTAAACTACTTCAATCAACTCTACATGGCTTTTCTGTGGTTGTTATTATATCTGTTACTGCCGTAAGTTTTGGTTTGTTAGAATGGATGACTTGGTCCATAGTGAACTATTTCAATAAACTTTCCACGGTTGTTCTAAGGTCTTATTGGTATATGTTACTACGGAAAGTTCTGGTTTGTTAGAATTAATAACTTAGACCATAGTGAACTACTTCATTCAACTTTTCATGGGTATTCTTTGGTTTTACTGGTCTCTGTTACTGCCGTAAGTACAAAGTTCTGGTTTGTGTGTGTTGGATTGGATAACTCAGCCCATAGTGAACTACTTCATTCAACTCTTCATGGGTATTCTTTGGTTTTACTGGTCTCTGTTACTGCCGTAAGTACAAAGTTCTGGTTTGTGTGTGTTGGATTGGATAACTCAGCCCATAGTGAACTACTTCATTCAACTCTTCATGGGTATTCTTTGGTTTTACTGGTCTCTGTTACTGCCGTAAGTACAAAGTTCTGGTTTGTTGGATTGGATAACATAGACCAGAGTGAATTAATTCAGGCATATTTTCCATGGCTCATCTGGGGTTTTACTGGAGCAATCCCCCGATGTGGGATACGATCCCGGATAGTAGCGGTCGAAAACCAACGGTTTAGACCATCCTTCCACCGACCCCCGTTGAATTATATTATTTACCTGAGAGTAATCGTATAGCATATTATTATTAATCACAATGATTATTATCAACAAGTTTTGCCTCTCAATTGTCAGTTTTTTCTATTTAACTCTTAAACATAAAGACAATACCAACATTATTGTGAAAAAATAGTACAAATGTGAAATTGTACTGGGTAAGGTGGATAAATTAATAAAACGGCATCTCCTTATCATGCAACTAAAGCTGCTGATGACTTGAGCCATCTATCGGAATAAATAAAAACTATTCGTTGATTTTTTTATTATTCCAGAATTGGCAAAATACCCATTCTTACCCATAACTTATCCCAGTACAATATCACATTTGTACTATTTTTTCACATTGTTTCGCGGCTTCACGCAATTCTGGCCTTAACTACCCGTTAATGGATTTTTCGGGATGCCTGAATGACCAGTATTTTAGGTATTTGAGGTACAGCTTGCACCACGCGGACGAGGACCAACAGCCTGAAACGCGTACGTGGTTAGATTTTCTTGATTAGTCAAGAATGGGTATTTGGCCAATTCTGGAATAATTTAAAATCAACCAGAATAGTTAATATTTATTCAGAAAGATGGCGCAAGCCATCAGAAACTTTCAGTTGCACGATAAGGAGATGTCCTTTTCTTAACCAACATCAATGTAGATTCTATTAGCTCATATAAAGTATAATGTTAATAAAATAGTTTCGATTTTGAAATGGTATCTCACATTATTATTTTTTAGGCTAACCCAGGTTCTACAGCGCGACACATGAAATATTCAAAAACGACACGAATTGTTCAAATAACATTTTTCTATTGTTTTAATGTATTGAACTGATTTCTGATGTTTGTCAATGCATTTTGGATTCAATTCCTCTGTATGTGTTCTTTCTTTTTTCTAGTAAGATTTGACTACATTTTGACTTTTTGAACACCTTTGTGTTTTGCTCTTATATATAATTAATCGCTGGTTTAACAAATTTCAACAGCGGTATGTTTCTAAATGTAATTGGGTTCACTTTTAAGTAAGACATTTCTACAAAACTCTTCCGAGGGAAATCCTTGTACTAAAACATAACCTAAAAACTAAAAGACTAGTCTATTTTTTTTCAATTAAAAAGACATATATTGGATCAAAATATCATTTATTTTTCCAATATATCAGTTGGCTGAACGCCAACCCTTTTCAAGGTATTATAACATATTAATGTGTAATATAGTAATATGTTATAATACCTTGATAAAGGTTGGCGTTCAGCGAACTGAAATATTGGCAAAATAAATGATATTTTTAATCCAATATATGCCTTTTTGATTAAATATTTATTTATGAATTGCTCTATTTTGAAAAAGAATATTCTATATATATATAATGTTGTAAAATAGAAATATTTGAATAACTACTTTGAAATTATTTTTAAAAAGTTTGATTTGTTAGTATAGTGTCAGTTCTTTTTTAATAGCAACAACAACAACAACAAAGGCTTTATTAAGACCTTTTAGTCTTATACATATTCTTCAAGCAGAAATATAGGATACATGCAGGAAAAACAGTAATAGAACTTAATGATAACATGATATTTATAAACAGGGAAAATTATATAAAGACAATCAAGCTAATAGATTAGTTTGGGCAAATTGGAGGTAAAGCAAGTTACTGTACATGGATTTACCACAGATTCTCTGCAAATGAAGATATAAAGTAAGAGCTGATTAAAATCAATATTGAGAGAAAATGAAATTCATATACCAGAAAACATAATTAAGACAATTGGGCTCATAAACAGATTCGAAAGGGTAAATCCGAGTGAAAAAAAGATACAAAATGAGGGAATGAAAAAAAAACACTGGAATTTACATATGATACATGCACTAAGATGTATAGTGTCAGTTTAGAAAGCTAAAAGCCCAACAATATTTATCAATATTTGGTGTGTCCTCCTTTGGCACGAATACAAGCAACTACATGGTGAGACATACTGTCGTACAGTTTTTTATGGATTCTTGTGGGATGCTAGATCAAGATATTTCAAGTTTCACCTGTTGAGCTTTTGAAGATTACTTGATTGTGAAGATTGCAAATTTTCTTTCCCATCATTTCCTATTTATGCTCAATTAAGGAAAGGTCTTGGGAACATTGCATCCAGGGAAGGATGTCAACATTTTGAAGGAAGGCTCGTGAGATATTGGCTGTATTTGTTCGGGCATTATATTGTTGGAAAATTGCATAATTATCCTTCTCAAGAAATGGTAAAACCACATTTTTCAAAATATCTTAAATGTATAGCTGAGCATTCATTGTGTCCTTGAATAAAGACTAATGGGGTCCTACTTTCATAGCGCACAAAACAGTCCTGATGGGGTATTTCTTGGAGCCTACGTCTAACCTATATATTGCCGCCATGATCCATAAACTAAATTTGGATTAATCAGAAAATGAAAGAATGCAATTATTGAGCCCAAAGACGTCTCTCTTCACCCCAAATGAATCTGTCGCTTAAGTGTCTGGTAGATAGTGGAATAAAGGCCGACGACTACGGAGTTCTACTTCGATAAGACACTTATTAATGGTGTTCAGAAATGGTCCAGATTCATTCTGCACATGTAAAGCTGTTGGAATCATTGGTACAGTTGTACCAATGTACACCTTTTCCTGTCTGCTACAGCCATTCTTCGAATCCTCTTATCTTCTCTCTGTTGTTACTCTAGAGCGACCTTAGCCAGGTTTTCTTGAACTTTTCCTCTGACCACTGAAGCCAAATTGTTACAACAGTTTATGGATTTCAGCCTACTTTCATAGCAAATTCTATAGTCGAAATTACACTTTCTTTAAGACCTATTATTCTGCTTCTTGTAAAATCAGAAAGTTTCTTGTATGAAGCCTTTTTTTTCTGCCTTGGCATTTTACAGATTAACGATGATCTTAAGAATAAGAAAACAAGATAACTCTAAATAATGATACACTAGGAGACTATTTAAATACCCTTTCATTAATAAATAAGGCCATTTTTTACGCACTTATATTCTAGTTACGGTTTCATAAGTTTTATCATTTGTATGCCTTAATGTTCTTATTAAGTATGCAGATATCGTTAATATTTTCTAAAGTGTTCATAGGTGATGCAATTTTTGTGTCCAGTTTATATGAGAAAATTTAGAAAAATAGCTTATGTGAGAGGTCAGGATATGTCTTTTTTTGTTTTTATTATACACCAATACCTCGCTTTGCGTCGTTTCGTTTTGCATTTTTTTCGAAGTTGCGTCGCTGCTTCATTTTTTACTGATTTTCAATGTTCGTCGTTAGATTTTCGAAGTTGCGTTGTTTTGGATTCGAGTCTTTAATTTTTTTTCCCTAAAATATGGCAACACCTTTGTTTTTGATTGCGCCTTCACATATTTTCACTTTGAGTCGTTTCAATTTGCGTCGTGTTTTTTTGTAACGTAACCCCAACGCAAAGCGAGGTATGGGTGTATATATGTTTTAATCAAAATGTGCATAGCAAGTCATCTTTTATAAGAAATTCGAACTATATTTTTTTTTAACGCATATGCTTCTTTTAAAAATAGATTTTATACTGTAGTATCATTAGAGTAAGGTCATTAGAGAATTGATATATTTTGAAGAATATTACGCGTCAAAAAATAGTAAATTTTCTTATACATGTTTTTATTATTGAAAACACACAGAAAAAAGGCATATCCTGGCCGCCTTTTCCACATTTTCACAAGATTTCCTTAATATAAAAGTCTCGTAAAGTTTTATTTTTGCATAAGAAGCCTATTGAATGTCTGATTTGTTCGAAAACAAGCTCGATTATATGTACATAAGTTACTATTCGTATTTCATAGCTGTGTTGTCTTGTGTGTGCAGGGAACAATACCGCGGAACAGGAGAACACAGAGGTCGAAGGGAATTCCTCTAAGTACGATGTTGAGAGAGGCCTCAGGACCTTGACCGAAATTGGAAACAACGTTCGACAGATGCTCAATCAGCTTGTACAGAACATATCCAGGCTACTGAGTACTCTCAGGCTACCTAGCATATTTTTCAGAGGTCAGCAGGGAGGCTACGGGGGCTATGGGGGCTACGGCGGCTATGGACAGCCAGGCTACTATCTCCGCCCACAAGGCTACTACCCCCAGGCCATGGACCCCAAAGGACTGGTTGAGGATGATGTCTCACTACCTCCAGAACTTCAAGATTCCGATTCTCCCCAAACTACCAAATCTCCTTGACTACCGTAATGTCGAAATTTCTAAAGTGTGAGCACTTTATGTATTCATTTTATCTTTATGTTTTCAATAAACTGTGTTTTTTCTAGCAAATTCTAAATGGTTCTAATGTCTATATACAACATGATAAAAATAGTAATGCTGCAAAAGCTGGAAAAATCTGCAAAAGCTTCAAAATGCTGAAAGCTCAAGGTAGGCTTTTCATTAGCATGATGTACGTTGTAGTAAATCAATCAATAAAGTCTTATCAAGTTAAGGTGCAAGAGATTGGCGCACGTGTAAAACAAATCAAGTTATAGAATAAGATTTTAAAATGTGTCTATTGTAAGCTTCATGGTTTATTCTAGAAGGTGAAAATCTTGTGACGGCATCTCTATACCTAAGTTTATGACTGCAGAGTTCTTCAGAGTTTCTATTGCTTCATGGACTTTTTTTGAAGCTTGGCTATGAGGTCTTTTGAAGAATTCTGATGAAGTCAGGACCTTGCTTTATATATATGGTCAACTTATATAGTTAACTTAATGCACTTATATCTTATCGACGACATATTTATTTAGTAAATCTACTACCATGTACACAAATTTTATAAAGGGTTTCACGGGAAACCTCTGTGATATCTTTAAATAACTTTATTGAGGCGTTAACCTTTTACTTTTATTATCCTTACCAAACTTGCAAAAACTCTAGATCATTATAATATATAACAGGAGTGAAGTTTATTCTCATTTTTTACTCCGATAGTAGAAGTTTATCAATGTGGTCCAGTGCACAGAATTTGCGGCAGGACTATCATCAATCATTATACTTGGTGTGACTGACGTGGACTGTTGGCAGGCATGGAGTCTAGGATAAATCCAGGGGGAAGGTATTAAAGAAGAAAAATGGCTGTGAATGAAGCCCCATATGATCGCTTGCTGTTTTGGAACTTGTAATATATAATCGCGCAGAAAATATTAAGAAAAAAACCAAATATTCCTAAATATAATTGTAGTAACACGTCTCCATCTTAGTCGAAATGACGATCATCAAATTCATTTTTCAAGGCAAAAATTCGTCGTTCTAGATATGTTTGTTAAACAGACTATCAGGTTGGTTGTTTATATGGGTGAAAACCCTTATTACCGATAATAATAATGATGATTACAATGAGAGATAGTTCATAACTCAATATTCAATTTGCCTATCTGATATTTGATCAGAAAAAAATGTTAATTTTCCTCTTATATCAAATTAAGGTGAAATTCCATCTAAGGATGAGTTTATTTTGCACCTTTAACAGTTCTTAATATTCACTCGGGAAAGATGCATTTAGGTAAAATCCGAGAATTTTTCAGGTAATTTGCCTAGTTATTGATATAAGTATATGCAATATTCCGCCGGGGATTGTTGAAGACTTCTGTACGTGCCAGAAGTACGGGGATACGTACCAATGCAAGCTATTCCCGGAAGAATTCATTCACACACAGCATTCACTTGAGTCCTCAATAACCAAACTAAGGCTAACATTTTTAGACATGAGAGAATACATTTGATAAGGCTATATTACTAGACAAAATAGAGGCGCTTTGATAACGAAAAGAAAAACAAAGAGCTAGAAAAAAATTAATAAAAAAAAACATTTTTTTAATTACAGAAATGTTGTTAAATAAAATTTGCATATATATATATATATACACTCGATAAGGCCATATTACTATCAATCCAGGGGCTGATAATGGAAGAGGACATCAAAGAGCTACAGATAAGTAAAAAAAAAATAATAAAAACACTTTTTTTAATTACAGAAAGATTCTTGAAGAAAATTTGCATCAATATTATATATTAGAACTAGTACTGAGAAGACGAAAACAAAGAAATATTTAATTATTCACTTATTTTCAAACTTTTTCCAATGGGTTTATGGAAGTTGTTAAAGCCAAGATTGGAGTAGAACACATGCATTTTTTTCGAACAAAAACGTTTATCTATAATATTTTAATTATATTTTTTTTGACTTCACACAATGAAATAATTTTTGTTCTTTTCACATCAGTGTAGATGTCTGGACACCAGTAAGGCGGTAAAGTATGCTTACTTCAATTACTAAAGTTGAGAAGCAAACAGAAGGTAGGTCAATATAAAGTATTTACAATTCACACAACCCCAGCAATGAGGTCCTAGGCTTCCAAAACCTCCTGCCTCCTCAACTGGCCTCCATCCAGCCATCTCACCCATCAAGGCGCTGTTTCCCTGACCTCTCCAGCTTCCTCCACCCCTGCGATGACACCTCCACTGCCAGATCCTAGGATCCCTTGCCACCAGTTCGCGTTCTGCAGCCATGTTGGGGCTAGAAGACCTTATTTGTAGGCCAATTAGCCCGGAATTCTCAAACAACAACAACCCCAGCAATAGGAAGGGCTGGAGAAAGAGGGTGTTGCAAATGAAATAATATACTATGCGACATATACGTCTGTTACGACTACTGGAGTGGTCAACTTTGTTTATGCAAATTCAGTTTTGTAAATTAAAAACGAAATAAGAGAAAAAAAAAAAGGATAAGTATGTAAATTTATTTTTCTGACCAATGATTACGTATCTTGAAATGTATAAATTGACCGTGTTGTTTATTAAAAAAAGAACTCATTCGACCTAGTATCGATGTCTGGATTTCCGGATTCTCTGCAGACATAGAACTTCCTGACCAGCTGGTTGGGCTCTGCAATTGGCTTTGTGTAAATATAATCTATAGTAACTAGTTTCTACTAGTTAGCTGGACAACCTGGGCAGTTGACGTTTTTTTACGTTGCAGGGATTTGGGTTATCCTTATTTCTCTCTCTAATAAAAAGAGTTTTGATAAGTGATAGGATTCGTGATAGTCGTTCTTGTGGGTTAGAGCCTCTTCCTTGGAGTCACCGAGCTAGTCAAGAGATGCCTCCGCCAGCCAAAAACTAAACACTCTGTCAAACTCGTCTCTTAAGGTAAAGAGAGACAGCTTTAATATTGATAAGAAAGGTGTTGAGGGTTCAGTCCAGAATCCTCACTCCACTTCGCGCCTGGCGGCGGGAACCGGCCAAGACTGGAACCCGGTGGTTTAGGTTTCGGTTTTGGCTGCGCGCGGGAGAGGATCTCGGCTTCTGGCGGTGTGTGGTGTTCTCCTTATGTTCCGGCACTGGTTATAAATAAAACCGGCACCAAGGGAACTCCGACGACTCAGAGTGGATTATTGACAAAACAACGGGCACAACAAAAGGGTTCCATAGAAGAGTTTTGAGAGTAACCCCCCTCAATAATGATAATAGGTTTATAAGCAACACACACAGTAATATTTATAAAATAAAAGGATTTACATATAAAGAATATTTACATTTAAAGAAAATCATCAATTTTTTTCGGATCGTATATTCAGTATGCCAGTAGTAATATTATGTTTTTTTTTTAAATAGTTAAATATATAGTTTCAGGCAGTTTTTTAAAAGGATTAAATATATATATATATATTTAAATTTTACTAAAAGAATAATTGACACAAATGAATATAAAAAAATATATAAAGTAAATGAAATTTTGAAAAAAAAAGTCCGGTGTACAAATTTTACCGGTATTCGAATACCAATGGTCCCACTCGCATACGGCTTGAATAACAATGACAGCTATGTTATATAGTCTTCCATTTTCTAAAGAACAATTAGCTACTTGTTATTTATATTGATTTTATTATATAGAAACATAAAAGGTGGATTTTTTGTACATATTTTCCATAATATTTTCATAGTACGTTTATCTTAGTACTAGCATAGTTTTTAATAATTATTTCTCTAAAATATTGCATATTTTCATTATAAAATATTCCTTAAAACTTTGTTTAATCTGTAAATTGTTTTCCTTGAATACACACATTACTTCAAAATTTGATTGCATTTAACTATATTTGCATACCAACCCTTTGTACATATTTCAATTGTGTTGATATTTTATCTTTTAATCTAACTAAAACTTGTATACTAATTCTTGTACATATTTCAAATATCTTTCTTTCCTTTCAATGTTTAGTTTACCTTTGTAATGCAAGTGTCCTTAGGGGGGCATAGCGCTCTAAGTCGAAATAATTTTTTTAAATAGTACTTGCATATTTAAGAATTAGAATAAAAATATATTCAGATTTGCATATAAGGTGGATAACTCTCTTAATCTCCTCCTATTAAACTCTCATCCTCACTTAACGTATAGACATCTTAATCCACATATAATTATTCTCTTCTAATCCCCATATTATAGGTTTAAGATACTTGTATATCCCAACCCAAAACACTACTACCATTTTTTTTTGCTTATCCCTAGTACACGTGGTACAGGCCATGATAATCATGGTGGGTAGTTAGCGACTGCTTTTTACTGTAAGCGCACCACATGTCTACACATGTGAAAGCAATTCAACTTTGCACTTACAAATGTGCCAGAGCCCCGTTTGGTTACTTGCACTCGCTGGTGGGGTTGGACTTTTTCAAGAATCGGGGGGCCATTGGAGCTTTTTTTTTAACAGAAAAAAGTGTCCAATGCGGGAATTGAACCCGGGTCGTAGTGGTCGAAAACCAAACGGTTTAACCAGCCTTCCACCGACCCCTATGGCTGTTAGATGACCTACAAGTAAAAACGCTATGTAAATATGTTACGAGAATGTGTCACCAAAATGTCACTTTGTTTACAAAAATGTATCAGAGTAGGTGTCTATTAACTAATAAAAAACGAGCCTGACACAGGATTAAAACCCGTGATCCGTTATCTGGCGGGTTATCATGACAGCTATTTATAACAATGGTTATATCAATGGGCAGTAGCGGATGAGGGCCTAGCAGCGGTATGACAATGAATTATGAGTGAGAAAGGCTCCACCATCTTGATAGGGTCCTCCTCCAGACCAGGAGGGGTCTTCTCGGACCCCCCGCTACTCCAGGGTCAGGAAGTGCCTATATATCCGTGCCTTTGCAGACGCGAGGATGGCCAGAGCGTCGTCCTCCAGGCTATGCCCGAAGATCCAGCTCTTCAGGTCAGGGGGCCGCTGGATGATAGTGAAGACCTCCAGGATGACAGGCCTGATCCGCCTACATGAGTGCCACTTCCTTTGTCTATTAGTCTGGCTGGCACTTTATGTTTGGTTTGGCAGAGCGTGGACTGTATCTAGATACGCCAGACCTTTTCAGCTGAATATTACCCTTGAATTAGACCCGTTCGATCCTTTATAAAACCTTCTGACTACACGAGCAACATCAACTCTCTTCTCGACTAGGTGAATCTCCTAACGTTAATTAATTGGAGCACAGACTCAAAGAACTAGACCGAGTCGAAGACTGACAACAAACACACTGGTTTATTTGGCCAGCTGGCAGTTTTATACAATTAAAATTTGCATATTTAGCTAAAGTAACAAAATTTACATAATAGGCGTGAACAATCGAAATTAACATCTGGCTGCCCACTTCACAAGATTCAAGACGTGGATGCTAGTCAAGGAAATACTACTGGTCCAGGGGGGACCGAGGTCAGCTGACGAAAAGACAGGCGGAGGTGAACAGACAGTCTGGTGACATCGTCGGTTCGAGAAGAAGCGGAAAGTTGTCTCCGCGAGTGCGGCCGTGTGGATGATCCTGGAAGAGGATGGCACAGAAGCTTACTCGACCTGGACCGGCTGTTGAAGATCCTTCTGGTGGCGGAAATTGGAGGTAAGTGTAAATAAACCTTGATTCTCCTTGCAGGTACACTGGTAATAGAGAGTGTTGCGCTAAGCTGTATCAACAAACTACCTCCCTTGTTATTTAGAAGCCTTCTAAGCAAACAACGACGGCTGGGAAGTGTCGAACAATATATAAAACGTAAATTTTGTAGAATTACACAAGAAATCAAAGAAATCTATAAGGTATACACAAACGATATGATATATAATGGAGATAGACAACGATGAACAAGAGAGAGAGAGAGAGGGTAGGACATTATTTTAAACCCAACATGTAAACAAAACCCAAAGAATGACTTTTATACTCCCACTAGCCGAATGACCCGGGCAACGCCCGTGTTTTACCCGATTGAATGTTTTTATTCAAATACTATTTGTTACAATTATAAATTGGCACCTTAAATGAATGCATATATTAGTTAATAACTATAGCCTATGTGCTTTATCTGTCTATGTGCTGTTGTCTTCCGTAGGCGTCTCATACTGGGAAAAAGAAAGAGAGGATTCCATTTAGTTATTAACTAATATATTATAATATATATTATTTAAGGAGCGACCCGCTCCAACACAATAGTTACAAAAACCAAAAAGCGAGTGTGAGTGGTGGCGTGATCGTAGCCAACCAATAGGAGAGCGCCATTCCAAAAAAAAAAAAGCAAACGGTGACAGAGATGACGCATGACGCTCGTGTAACTGTATATAGAATAACTTTACGAGACTTTTATATTAAGGACATCCTGTGAAAATGTGAAATATGTGAAAAATAATTTTAAAATAGCTCATATAAGCGTTAAGGACATGCCTTTTTTGTTTTTAATAATAAAAACATGTATAAGAAAATTGACTATTTTTTGACGCGTAATATTCTTTTAAAAATAAATCAATTTTCTAATGACCTTACTCTAATCATACTGCAGTATAAAATGTATTTTTAAAAGAAGCATATGCGTCAAAAAATATAGTTCGAATTTTTTATAACAGATGACTTGCTATGCACATTTTGATTAAAACATATATACAACCATACCTCGCTTTGCGTCGGGGTTACGTTACAAAAAAACACGACGCAAATTGAAACGACTCAAAGTGAAAATATGTGAAGAGGCAATCAAAAACAAAGGTGTTGCCATATTTTAGGGGGAAAAAAATTAAAAAATTAAAGACTCGAATCTAAAACAACGCAACTTCGAAAATCTAACGACGCACAGTGAAAATCAATAAAAATTAAGCAGCGACGCAACTTCGAAAAAATGCAAAACGAAACGACGCAAAGCGAGGTATTGGTGTATAATAAAAACAAAAAAGACATATTCTGACCTCTCACATAAGCTATTTTTCTAAATTTTCTCATATAAACTGGACACAAAAATTGCATCACCTATGAACACTTTAGAAAATATTAACGATATCTGCATACTTAATAAGAACATTAAGGCATACAAATGATAAAACTTATGAAACCGTAACTAGAATATAAGTGCGTAAAAAATGGCCTTATTTATTAATGAAAGGGTATTTAAATAGTCTCCTAGTGTATCACTATTTATAAAAACGAAAAAGCGAGTGGGGGAGGCATGATGGGGGGTGGGGGGCAAAGGTGGCGTGATCGTAGCCAACCAATAGGAGGGCGCCATTCAAAAAAAAAAAGCAAACGGTGACAGAGTTGATTAGGAGATGACGCTCGTAACTGTATATAGAATATTAACCATTTTTGTCATGAAATTGCCAAATATCCTGTTGAATATTATAATTTGCAAAACTACTTTTTGAGGTTGATATATCTTTGAAGTATTATGTTCAATCCCTAAAAATATCTTGTTTGCGGGTTACACTGTGACAAAAACAGTTGTTCTACTCTGTTAACATAATCATTCTTGTTTTTGTTTGTAAGATTTTCTATTCGTGTGCGTGGGTTTCGAATTGAGGTTTAGTTTCTCAATTTGATAACACATTTTCTATAGCCTTTGACTTGCCTCTACCATCGATACCTCACAATTTATTTTATTTTTACCTGGCTTTTTTAAATGGTCCAATTGTCATTCTTAATTGAAGATATCAATGACTTAAATTGTATATGCGAAAATATGAACTTTTATTTTAAAATTCAAAAGAATGAATGAAGGAAATATAACTCAAAATTACTCATTTATTCCAAAAGATTTCTCGTTTTATTTTCAATGCAATCTATCCAAAATATAATATCTCAATATAGAAATGAATCACCTTTGAACCTCAATAGAAAATATCTTTTGCAAGGATATAGGATGCGGCTGAGATAAAAATAATTGCCAGAAGTATGTAGAACACTATACTGGTGAATTTTCTCGGTTGTCTGGGCGGTATTTCTGGAGGCTTCGATGCTAAGTTATTCCTGAATTCATCAATAAGTCTCCCAATTTTTGCCATTTTTTGTTTATGCATTCTCTTTCTTAATTTGTAAGCTTTCAGAGCTTTCTTCAATTCGTCTTTATTCGCTTGATGCATCATGGCTTTGAGTTTCTTCTTGAGTTTGGCAGCTTTGAGACGGATGAAGTTTTCTTTGTCCTTCACATCAATCTCGCTATCGGAGGATAAAGCTTCCAAGCTACTAGCTGGCGATGGGCAAGATTTGAAAGGCAGATCTTCAGTCTCGAGGCTACTATTACTTGCAGTCAGAGGGCTGTATTCACTTCTTGTGGCCAGTTCAAGAACCTTTGTTACCTTTGTGATGAATCGACGTCTTCCAAAGGCGGAAATATTTGAACTGGTCGCTTCAGTCATTTCTATCTTTCTTTCTAACCTTTACACTTCAAAGCATTATATTAGAAAATTCCACACCTTGCCCTTTCATAAATAACAATGGTTATACTTAGATTTCTTCAGTAGTTTATGAAAGATGACGTTTATGTGTGGATGGGTATTCTTTCACACTTAGTATTAAGCCCAGAACCCTATATTTGTGTGGCATTAAAATTATTTTATTAGAAGCCTAAAGTGGTATTCCCAATTAGGGAATTCAGTAAATCCAATTCTAAAAATACTCTATTGATTTTGGTTCTAGATAATATTATTATTATATATCCTCATAAAAGGAACAAATTAACCTATTCATTTTGTGTTGATTTTGAATTCCTATATTCCGAGTATTGTATAAATATGTGTTTTAAGATAGACAAGTGTTCTGTAAGGATATAATGGTTGCGGAAAATAAATTGGACTAGAGAATCTTTATTCCAGCTTGAGTGTTCAACATTTGACTAAATCTTCTTAACCATTTGCTATTGAAGACCATCAACCATCAGCTTCCACCAATCATTGAACCATATCGCACTAGTATCTTTTTTACACCATCATCAAAGACGACTCACATCATCAAGAGCTAACTATGACCCACAACAATTCGAGATAGTTCAAGAAAAGACAAAGAAGTGCAATCTTGCAGAATTTCGATCAAAGACTCAAACTCTGCAGAGGCTTAACCTGTATGAATGATAGCGAATGAATCACGGAAAAATATTGAAGTCCTTTCAACTTTTATAATTTTCCACAGGAATATGTGGAATACAAGTACGAATATAATAGACAATAGTGCAATAAAGCGCAAAAATGTATGACAACTCAGATCTGACGAGTGTATACCTGCCGGAATTTGGTGATGTTCACCTGCTGATGTATGCAGATGATATTGCTATTATAGGGGAGTCTAGGATAAACCTCCAAAAAAAGATTAATATATTGAAAGAATATCTTGGTGAGAACTATATGACACTGAACGAGTCCAAATCGAAGGTTATGGTATTCCGCAATGGTGGTAAACCCTCAAGAGAAGATAGATGGTACTGGAATGGTAAACCTCTGATGGTAACAAGAAGATATAATTACTTGGGATACCCTCTGGTCAGTACAACTAAAACCACTCAAGCCGCAAACTTTTTTAAAGGAAAAGCACTCGCGGCAATAAATGCTACAACCCCAATATTGGCAAAATCAAAAATTAATTCATTAAACTCTGCAATGAAACTGTTTGATTCTATTGTGATGGCTGTTTTGATGTATGCTGCTCCAATTTGGGCAACAGAGTATAAAGATTTATTAGACCATATACAAGATACATTTATTCGTAGGTTCTTGAATTTGCCTAGATATACACCAGGATACATAATAAGACCAGAAACAGGCCGCGTCTCATTAATAATAACAGCTCTGAAATTGACCTTGAAATATTGGCTGAGGGTGCTGAGTATGGATACAAATAGATTGCCTCGAATATGTTTAAATAGAATGAGGCAAATACCCTGTGCTACAGGTGCGCCCATCGGGTTTATAAAACAATTAAGCAATTTACTCAATAATAACGGATCCTCGTGGCTTACTTATTGTAATGATCCTAATTCACTAAGGAATGCTATCCCAGGAATATTAAGAACTGCGATAGAGCAAACAATACAAAATGACTTAACAAGAATAACTCAATCAAAGTTATATTCCCACTATAGAGATATATATACAACGTTTACCACCGAAGAATATTTCTTAAGTGAACTCCCTTTTCCTGTCATCAGATTAATCGCACAATTTAGAACCCTTTCAATTTTTTTCAGAGAACACCATCTGATTTTATTGAGGCGTGAAGACCTGAAATGCACTTTCTGTGGATCAGGAATAACAACGGAGATGTTGCACTACTTATTTGACTGTGCTACTCTGTCTGAGGAAAGACGAAAACTAAATGATAAAACGGGGCAACTTTGTCCTTCATTTCCGGCACTAATTAATGAAATATCAAAGAATAGGTATATAGCGATGGCGATATTTGGATTCCACAAGACTATATCCCGGAAAAAGGCCACATAGTGTTCTCCCCATCCATTGTGAACTGGCGAATCCTGTATAGGGCGAGAGGCCCTAAATAAAGGCTTTTTGTTGTTGTTGTAGTGCAATAAAGCTTTAATCAAAGCTCTATTGCTGAAGAAGTAATTAGAAACTTATATTGAAACAAAGCAGAACAATAGAGTTGTCTAGACCAGGGGTCAGCAAACTGTGGCTCGCGAGCCACCTGCAGCTCTTTATATAGTTCCAAATGCAAATATTATTTATGCAAGTATTATTTATTGGTGGCAATAAAAATGTTGTGGCTCTTTAAAAACTTTGAAATTTTGTAAATAGTAATTTTTGACTCTTCCTACTCAAAAGGTTGGCGACCCCTAGTCTAGACCTACCGCCGAGCGCGTTCCCACCGTGTCACCATTAGTGGACGATGCTGACCACCGGCATGGATGACAATAGTAGAGAGGACGAATATCGTGCTTTATCAGAATACTTTATTGAGTAGGACAGGTGATTCAGGAGAACTTGCTGTCACATATGCACATCTTGTTGTTGGGGCCTCCACATCTTCCTCCAGGGCGGCCTCTACCGAGACAATGGTCATCACAGCGTTCCTTGTTCAGAGGACATCCTAGAATGGCGTCAGCCGGATCTGGAACAAACATCTTGGTAGTAGAACATTGTACTCTAGAGATTAGAAGTGGAAAGAAAGGCTAAAGTTCAGAAAAAGCGTGTTGACACGGTCCAAGTATTAAGATTTTCTTTCAAAGCAATGACATCTCGTTTGACACCTAATCCTGACTGTCAAACACTCAGGTTATTCTTACAATCGGGTGTTCCCTATCGGGGTCAAAAGTCGAACCTTAGAATGCCATGTTAAGTTAGCCAGGCTGTCACGTCTATTTCTGGGGGGGGGGGATCGTTAACTTGTCTTTAACTTTATTGGTTATACAAAACAGAAAATATAATAAATAAAAATATGTATGGAAATTTTTACGGAAGAATATTTATTGATATACAAAGGTCGCCTCTACCGTCAAAATACAGACGTCATCTTCTCAGTTTGACAAAACTGGTGTTGTGGATTTAGCATCGACCCAAGGTCGCTAGTTTCCGGCGACGGTCAAGCTTTGACGTCTATTTTGACTGGAGAGACGAACTTTGTATAAAAAGGTGTAAAATAAAAAATATAGAACTCCCTAGAATCTAACTGCTCTCACATATTTGAATCAATAATACCAGCACTCCATCCAAGACAAACTGAATTAATTTCCGTTTTTCATCGCTATACGATAAAAGAAGTGAGATGATTGAAATATTTGATCTACATCAATATAATGATAATTATATTTATAAATTCCTCTCTCCGTTTTTACACAATAAAAACTTTGCTTGCCATCACTTTAAAACTTCTGTTAGAATAAGAGATAAGTGAAAAAACTGAATTACTCTAAAATCAAAAATATTTGAAGAGGGGGAGCGAAAGCGAGAGAAAGAGGAAAATTTTCTTTTATAGAGTTTTATTTTACTTTACTGTTTTATCTTCTAGATTTCCTTGTATATACGTGGGAGTGTATGTATTTTTAAATTTATTTATACATACTTCCTTTTAAAAAAAATGTATAATCCCTTGTATCTTATAATTTGGGAAAAGGCATCCAAGAGTGATAGGTTTAATGTAAGAATATTTTTTAACTCAAGATTTCTTACCCTTCTACAGGGCTATAAGGGCTCTAAGGCGGGAAAGTTTGATCTAATAAAAGATTCACAGAAGAAATACCTGGATTTGTGCTTTTTTTCAATTTATAATTATTTTACAATATTCTCTTTATTGGTATTTTCCCCATTCTATTTATATCTCTGAATGTGAAAGTCGATGGAGAATCTGTGTAAACCTAAACAAGTATAAGAAAGGTAAAATATTTTTGACGCGCATTTTTCTTTTTAAAACAAAACATACGAGGCAAATATAGCTTACAACGCTTATAACAGACTAGACGAATGGCCCGGGCAACGCCCGGGGTTTACCCGAGTGCGAATATATTTTAAACACGTTGTCTTGGGTGGTCCCTATAGACAGGGTGGTCTGTATAGACAGGTGTATGTATCACACAGCCGATAACAGGGTTGTCTAGGGTGGCCGCTATAGACAGGGTGGTCTGTATAGACAGGTGTATGTATCACACTGCTGATAACAGGGTTGCCTGAGGTGACCGCTATAGACAGGGTGGTCTGTATAGACAGGTGATTGTAACACACTGATGATAACAGGGTTGCCTAAAGTGACCGCTATAGACAGGGTGGTCTGTATAGACAGGTGGATGTATCACACAGCTGATAACAGGGTTGTCTAGTGTGGCCGCTATAGACAGGTGTATGTATCACACAGCCGATAACAGGGTTGTCTAGGGTGGCCGCTATAGACAGGGTGGTCTGTATAGACAGGTGTATGTATCACACTGCTGATAACAGGGTTGTCTAGAGTGGTCGCTATAGACAGGGTGGTCTGTATAGACAGGTGTATGTATCACACTGCTGATAACAGGGTTACCTAAAGTGACCGCTATAGACAGGGTGGTCTGTATAGACAGGTGTATGTAACACACTGATGATAACAGGGTGGTCTGTATAGACAGGTGGATGTATCACACAGCTGATAACAGGGTTGCCTAGAGTGGTCGCTATAGACAGGTGGATGTAACACACTGCTGATAACAGGGTTGTCTAGAGTGGCCGCTATAGACAGGTGTATGTATCACACAGCCGATAACAGGGTTGTCTAGGGTGGCCGCTATAGACAGGGTGGTCTGTATAGACAGGTGATTGTAACACACTGATGATAACAGGGTTGCCTAAAGTGACCGCTATAGACAGGGTGGTCTGTATAGACAGGTGGATGTATCACACAGCTGATAACAGGGTTGTCTAGAGTGGCCGCTATAGACAGGGTGGTCTGTAAAGACAGGTGGATGTATCGCACAGCTGATAACAGGGTTGTCTAGAATGGCCGCTATATACAGGGTGGTCTGTATAGGCAGGTGTATGTATCACACAGCTGATAACAGGGTTATCTAGAATGGCCGCTATATACAGGGTGGTCTGTATAGACAGGTGGATGTATCACACAGCTGATAACAGGGGTGTCTAGAGTGGCCGCTATAGACAGGGTGACCTGTATAGACAGGTGGATGTAACACACTGCTGATAACAGGGTTGTCTAGAATGGCCGCTATAGACAGGTGGATGTAACACACTGCTGATAACAGGGTTGTCTAGAGGGGGGCAGGGAGGACACGTGTTCCCTGGCAGCCAATGGGCGCGCATTCTATCCGTGAGCTTCAGACTTACAGACAGACAGACAGAATAAGGCAATTATATAAGTAGATGGCGCGCTAATATATCCTATACAAGTATACCTACACCTGCTATACTTATATATCCGTATATTAGTAATACAGGCTGATATACCTACTCTATTAATTCCATTGCCCATTCCTACATGAAAAGAGACTGGAAATTCGCGAAATTTCGGGGCCAACTCACTACAATGAACAACATGTATATAAAATCTTCACTACTCTCCTGCTGGATAAAACATTTGTTTATAAATATTTTAAATATTTCAAGGCGATTGATGAAATGAGAGAAGAAATGCTCAACTCCACAGACAACGGCTGATTGCTCCCCCTTCCCTCTAAATTGCTTTTCCTCCTCACTCATGTACATATATAACCTTTTAGGGGAATCCCCTTGTAAGACAATAGTGTCTTAATAAAGGTTTTGTTGTTGTTGTTAGTAATACAGGCTTTCTGTTTGTGTGTAACCCATTACATACAACCCACGTAAATACCTTGTAAACTTTAAAAAATGAGTTAACCTGACACATCCTACACTACACCACCTCCAAGCGACCACGTGAATAACACATTTTAAGGGTAATCTCTCAAGGAAAAAAAGCCAGAGAAGGCTGCAATGCCCCAATTACAAATATGATAAAAAAAATCCGTAAGCTGAATATATGCCGAGTAAAACAACGATAAAAATAAATCTGAGAAAATCTTAAAATAAATAATATGCCAGGCTGTATCAAATGTTCGTTTCCAAAACGGAAGCCCAATATAAAATCAAATTATTTAAAATTATATTCCAATATAAATAAAGTTTAAATAAATAAAGTGGTCCCGCGGGAGATGAGCGTGCCCACGTGATTGAAATAAGGTAATAGGGCTTAGAATAACATTTTAGCATTCTAGGAGAGAGCTAGAAAATGGATAATAGAAAATAACGATCAGAGTACTATTGCGCTTCCTTTCGAAAAAAGGACCAAATGAAAATTTGGCGGCAAAAGAAATAAGCGAAGTGAAAGGGAAAGGAATAGCCAATAGAAAAACAGCTTCAAAATGGTTCAATATATTTAGAGAAGGAGACATCAGTCTTGAGGACAAACCTCGAATGAGACGACCACATGTGACGTATATTGAGATTCTACGATATCTGGTGATGGAACACCCACAACAATCTACGTGTGAAATGTCGGTCAGAATTGGACCATCCGAAGATACGATCAACTGAACTCTGCACAAGCTGCACTTTGTTGGCAAACGTTCAATACAAGATCCCCACGACCTGACTATAGCCCAATCCCAGAGGCGAGTCGATATCTGTAAACGAGTGTTAGAAAATCCTCAAGATCTTCGGGTTAGGAAGCGGATTGTAACTGGGGATGAAAAGTGAATCTATCTTCGTAACCCCAACACAAGAAGACAATGGGTATCCTGTGATCAAAATGCTAAACCTTTAGTTAAACAGGATCGCTTCGGCCTTAAAGTGATGTTGTCTGAACATCGATGGTATTGTACACTACGAGTTTGTTCCTGATGGTCGTGCAGTTAATGCCGATCTCTACTCAGAACAACTCAGCCGAGTATATAAAGTTTTGAAGACTCGATACCTTGCTTTGATAAACAGAAAGAGAGTACTCCTGCAACATGACAACGCTCCAGTTCATCAAACTAGGTTAACAACGAATAGAATAAAGGATTTAGAGGGTATTGAAGTTCTACCTCACCCTGCCTATAGCCTGGAAATTGCGCCAACTGATTATGTATTATTTCGGTCCATGGATACATTTCTAAGGGGAAGACACCTTGAACATTCCAAGACCTCGAAAGTACCTGTCGTGACCTTTTCTACTCCAAACTCAGAGAATGGTATCGTCAGCAAATTGAAAACTCATCTTTTTGATGGCTGGTTTTTATTGAAAATGACGGTCTCTACTTCAATGAATAATTATGAATATATATCAATGAATATTTTATGTTTATATATTATTTATAGTTTTTTAATATATAATTTATGGAAATGAACATTTGATACAACCTGGTAAAATAAGCCAATGACAAATATCATAATGAAATAAATAACTACAACGAGAAAGGTTTGGTCACATAACCAATATATCCAGGCAAGAGCACGCATAAAAACTCTCTAATTAAAATTAAATAGACAATACATAAACTAGAATTATTAAGGCATTTGTAAAATCATTATTGGATTATATTTATGGTTTTAATGCAAATGCACTTCTAATGAAAGTGTATTTCCTTTTAAATAAGGATAGGCTTTACTAGTTGTAATATTGATACAATCATTTATATAGCAATTGTATCACATTATATAAAACTATAAATGTAGACAAGATTAGGAGAAACAGTCTTAAAGAAACAACTGAATATAAACTATCAAAACAGCTGCTAACCTCACACAGAAATTTACATCAAAAAACAGATCTCACTGGAAAGTCTATGTGAGTGGAGGCCTCATCCTATATTTAAAGGATGAGAATAAATGAGATACTGAATAAATATAAAAGTCGCTAAAATATTCAGCAGAAGATTTAATTCCAAGAAGGGATGTCAGCGCTAAAAGAAAATATTGCATCATATCCTGAGTTACGTCATATCCTGGTGGCTTGAAGAATTCCAAACATGGCGATAATGTTTTGTAAATGAACATCCTGGACAGTGTCCAATTTTAATGTCCTTCTCCATTTTCCCTAGTGAAATGTTTTTATCGAGCAAACCATCTGATCTGAATGTACATCTAAGATAAGTTGGTTATTGTTAACTCTCTAATCTGAATTTTGTAACGTGCTTTTGTAACTACGTCCATGGTTAGCTTTTCTTGATTAATCAAGTATTGTTTTTGGCAAATTCTAGAATAATTAAAAATCAATGAGAATAGTTGATATTTATTCCGATAGATGGCGCAAGCCATCAGCAACTTCCAGTTGCACGATAAGGAAATGCCTTTTTATAGTTCTTGTGTTTGTTTTGACGTTTAAACAGCAAGAAATAAATATGTGAAGTTTAAAAGAAACTCTTCATTTACGTTTTATATTACACACACTTACATTGTTATGTGTTGACACGAATTTTACATAAACAATCTGCAACTCTGTAGAATACCATCTGTGATAATATTCTAATCATTAACAAAATACAACAAGAATTGTTTGATAGACTGTTGGCGTTCCAAGTTGCCATTAAAAAAATTATAACCGAATTCTTTCAGTAGCCTCTACATGAAGTTAATTTTATTTGCTACAATACACAACAAATGTAAAGCTGAATCACATGTCTATAAATTATAAAGGAGATTTTAAACGATTAAAAATATCAATAGCAATAATAAAATTTTAACAAAAATAAATTAGTGGAAATACAAAGTGTTACCCCCAGAAAAAAACTCGTGGTATTACAAGAAACTTGGAATGAATTCATAGACGATTATAAAAACTAAATGATTGAAAAATAAAAATCTGTCCGCATTTATATATTTTTGAGACGTTTTATATCCCAAAAATGTGTTTATTCATTTACAAACCAGAAAATATTTCGAGCCATACTCTGTGTTTGTTTCTACTTCTAAGTGTAAAACATTCTATTTCCACTATGGTATATTGCAACACATTTGTATATACTTATGTGTATATGCAAAAAGGAGAATTTCTTCCTTTAAGATGAAGTGACAATTTGAAAATTAAAATAATTTTATTGACATCTTGTCAATACATGCAAAGTACACAGTCTGCACTATTTAAATAAATATAATATGCATTATATACACTATGTACAATGAATATGGCGCCTCTGCCAGCGCTGCAGAGTTTGATGGAGAATTACCAGTGGGTCTCCAGTGACACCTATTGAAGAGCATTTCTTTTGTGAATCGATATTTTCTACGAAAGCGCCCACATTCATATCGGGGAATAAGCCACAATATCATTTTTGACAAATTCAAACAGAAGCCAAAAACCAGGATATCATCATTTTAGGCTATGGACATCATCTGTACAGGAGTGGATTCGATTTAAGAACATCCTACAAGGATGACAAAGTCGACCGAATATGCAAAGGAGGTAATTTAACTGATGAGATGGTTGGTCCTATTTAAAGAACAGAAAATAATTGAATTTAATCCTGAGCTGTACCAAAGAAAATGAAAGGTTTAATGGATGTTTGGTGTTCTCTTCTTTTATATATAAAAGAGGTAAAAAAACAAAGGTTCTACTTGCAGGTATCTGAAGATTGGATTAGAATATAAAGATTATTCATATACTGTGCAAATTAAGTCAATAATATACTAATTACCATATTTGCGGGTCGGGAATAATTATGATATATTTATGAATTCTTATCAGTATGGCCACTACTATCAAGAAAACAGTATGATATATCATCATTTATATAAATAAGATGTCTGTGTGTGTGATGCATGATTTCAACTCGGGTAACTACTGGGAGTTGAAAGTATGATTGTTCATGACCTGAAAGAAAGAAGAAATCTAAAAATTCATGTTTTATCTCAAAGCTCCTTGAAATTACAAGCAAAAAAACTATCAAATTTCAAGATTATATTGATTTATCTGTTATAATTTAGTAATATTTTCAAATATCCTTATGTTGTTGTTTTCGTGTCCAATGAAGAGCCTCAGATGTCTCCATACATCTCTATCACAGCAGTTGCAATGTCCTCTATCTTGGGTGTGTAAAGCTGCTGCTCTGGGTCCATATCAATTTCCAAAATATTTTTTTATATATGTGATGATTTAAGACCATGGAATTTTTGTAAATAGTCCAGATATCTACTACCACATGTTCCACCACGTGACTGTATATAACTTCTTATTTACTGCAAATAGAAAGCCTCAACTAACATCAATCTGTACCGCGTAAGAATCTAATAAAGTATAGCAACTGCACAGATAGAAGGAATGGAGACTAACAGGAGAAAATTAAGGTTAAAACTAATCAGGCTTAGGTTTGAATAGGAAAGCAGGCCTAGCAAACCCAGTCCAACTTTTACGAGGTCGTGGCCCTCCTGGATAATAAAACTTTCCTCCCTGTTTACGTCAGAAAAGAGCAGTGACCTGCATGGACCCATCTCAGCTATAAAAGGAGGCCCCGATCCTCAGTTAGTCAGTCCTTAGTTAGTCGTCGTTCCAGTCTCAGTGCGCCGGACGCTCCGATAAAAGGTAAACCCTTTCCTGCCAGAATTCTCCTCGTCCCATTCCTTCTTGACGTCAGACGCTTCTAAGTGGAATCTCTGTTTATTCCACCTTTGGCCCAGCTGTGTCGCCTTCCACCACGACTGCACGGTAGAGTTGACATCGAGGTTCGTCTAGCATCAGGTAACACTGGTCCCAGAGGTCCCAAGATATCACATATATTTATTCATTATATCTTCTATATAAATACGATGTCTCAATGCGTGATGGACGAATTCAACTGGAAAACTTCTGGGAATTTAAACTTGATTTTCAGTAATTATTCATGACCTGGAGTAGAAAGAAATTTAAAAATTCAGATTTCTATCTCAAATCTCCTTGGAATCACAAACAAATTATAATCACCAATTTGCGTTAGGTATGGACTCATGTTATATACTTTTATTTTTATTTCCAGCTTATAATCCAATAGTACATAGTTTCATAAAGGTGTATTTTAAGGTTACAATCACATATTTTTTTTTCACAATGGTAAGCTCTCACAAT
Organism: Cordylochernes scorpioides; assembly: GCA_030710605.1. Classification (NCBI taxonomy): domain Eukaryota; kingdom Metazoa; phylum Arthropoda; class Arachnida; order Pseudoscorpiones; family Chernetidae; genus Cordylochernes; species Cordylochernes scorpioides. Next base: position 26,036,106 of record CP092882.1, read on the forward strand.
ACACATGTGTAGCACATTTTATAATTCAATTGAATTTATTTTTACATTACCACATGTGTGCTGTGGGTAGAGAAAAAAAAAATTTTATAACATCTCTCTTTTGAAAAAAAAATACTTTGTTTCAAATTTTTCTTTTCATGTGCTTTCATAGAATTTAGAAACTAGAAACCACAGAAGCAAATTTCGTTCCTATAATGAATTTATGTTGAAATGTAAATTTCCGAGCATATCTCAAAACACTATGAAGAATATTTCTTGAAAACCTCAATTTGAAATACAAAATCTTTCGTAAAATAAAAATTTCGGTCAATATCGTCGAACACTTTTCTGTTGGAAGGATTTTTTAACCAATAATTATTTTTAAAAAGTTATATTTTTTATTCTTGCAGTTTTATGTCTACTTTGACATTTATAGTCAGTATCCTCCCTGTAAAATTTATATCAACATTTTTTTAAAATAGAGAAGTAGTCTCTAGCCACGCTACCAGCTAAACACCTCTTTGGACAACTTCGAAGATTTTGCTGATCCTTTGTGAATAGCTTGAAGCCCTCCCTGGACTGACCATAGCCTGAACCATGTTCGCCATGTGGGCGTTCTGTGTTCTCCAAAACTGATGTTGTGGTTTATCACCGACCTGAGTCCGCTAGTAGACAGCCGAGAGTTGGCGCAGGCAAATATTCAAACTACAGAAGCCGCGTTTATCTCGAATTCTCTAAATATCTATTTTATAGGTCAAAACAACAAATATTTTAAGTGAAAACAAATGTATCTTATTTGGTATCTCAAAATTGTAAAATTGAAGACTATGATCATGAAATATATATATTGCTTTAAAACATAAATAATACATATATAAATATGCTATATAAAGCAATATAACGAGTCTTCTATATTTAAGAAATGAAAGTATTCAGACACGATTTTTTTTCACAAAAACAAACTTCTACTATCCTTACTGAGATAAAAAAAAAATATTGAGAAGGCTTGGCTCACCAATAGTGGTCCCTCCCAGCAGTTTCACCAATTTAATCCACCAGACCACTTCTTAGAGTTCTAATGCTGTATTGGACGATTCATCTTATATCCTGTATATGCTTCACTGAAGGGTGGAATTCCACCCTATATAAGAAGAATCGTCCAATACAGCATTAGAACTCTAAGAAGTGGTCTGGTGGTTTAAAAATTGGCGAAACCGCTGGAGTGTTCACAATTGATAAGCCAAACTTTTTCAATATTTTTTCATCGCAGTAAGGGCATTAGAAGTTTGTTTTTGTGAAAAAGAAACTAGGCGCCTAAATCCTTTCATTTCTTAAATATGCTATGTACCAAAAGAAACATTTTTCTCCCTTTAAAAATAGATTCAAACATTATATTTTTGTTTATTAAGCCAATACAAAATGTAATGGTGAGGTGACGAAGAATGTGACACAACATTAGTTTTCTCACTACCGTTATATTTTGTACTGGATTGTAAAACATTGTATCAATACATTTTCAAAGGGAGAGGTGCATATATTGTATACGAATTATTTTAACATCCTTATAAGAGCCTAAGCAAATAATTAAAAATAAAGAAATTTGTTGACAAATATCGAAGGAATTCTATATTTCCTTCTATTTATTTTGATAACTATTCTTCAATAAATAACTTTTCTGTTTAAAATTTGGCATCTCTATGGAATTGGCTGAAACTTCAGTGGAAATAAAGATGTATTTCTAACAGAGATATTTTGATGAATGTCAGACAGAGAGAGAAAGCTCCTTCTTCTCTATATATATATTTATTATACCTAGTACACGTGATGTACGGGCCATAATAATCATGGTGGCTAATTTGCGACACTGTAACTGCAACAACATGTCTACAAACTTAGATTCAGTTCTACTTTCGCACTTAGAATTGTGTCAGAGCCCAGTTTTGTTACCTGAACTGAATAACAGTGTTATACCTTTGCTAATCGGGGGCTATTGTAACAATTTTATTTCTTCATAAAAACGTTTCCATTACGGGATTCGATCCCGGGTCTGTAGAAATTCAACGGATTCCTCCACCGAATTTAATGCAAAAATATACTTTACATTTTAATGTGTTTGGAAACGTTAATATTTATGGCGAACTAAATAACTTAGTTCCTATTTCTGCTCCGCGCTTATGGAATTGAAGACTTGAGGCGATGGCGTCGACCTTTCATATTAAATCTTACTTTTCCTTATATTACTAATAATTGTATATAGTTGCGGAACTACTGGTTTCCTGTGCTGCTCTTTTCCTGATATTGCACCTTGTACGGAGAATCTGTATAAGACTAACGTCTTAATAAAGGCTTTGTGTGTGTGTGTTTGGAAACGTCAATTTATTATATCAAAATCCCTTCCAACTCTATGTATATTGCATGACCTTTTCAATCTAAGAATTGTTATATGAGTCGCTCGTAATTCAATGCGGTTGACTGAAAAGTTACAAGAGGAGGAATCGTCTGACAAAATCTTGAAGAAGGAATCAAAGTTTACAGCGACGTGTTTCTTTTATTAATGCTGTAAATTCGGCAACCTTTCGGATTTTGACGTCCATCGACAGGCAGAAAAAAGTTGCCTGTCGAAGGACATCAAAGTCCGAAAACTTGCCGAATTTACAGCATTAATAAAAGGATCTCGTCGCCCTTAACTTTTGTTTCTTCTTCAACCTAACTGAAAAATATTCACTTATTTTTTGACGTGACAACGTCTTAAATTAGGTTGCGGCTGGGAGTCACTTATGAAAAAGTGTAACGCCCGGTAACGTTACGATGAGTCACCGAACGAGAGTGCTGCGCGCGCAGCTGCGCGCGCAGCGCTAGAGAATTAGGCGCATTGAATCGGCGCATGCTTGTCTCTGTCTTTGTCTTTCTCGAACGTTCTTGGCGTTGGAAAAACAAGAAAGCGTCATAATACAAGTTCACACGTGTAGTTAAAGTATCGTCAGCTGTGTCTGTAGTGAAAATGTGGAGTGCTTAGATTCGTCATTTACAACAACTACAACAATAAAGGTAAATAATTGTACACTGATATTTCATTATCGTAAACTATGATTGATTGATAAATTGTTAGATTGACACAAAAGTTGAGAAACTGAGTTTATAGGGTATGTCATACTATTGATAAATGTTGATAGTGTTAAGTAAATTATTAGTTTAAAATTAAATATTAATTAATTATTATTTTACAAATTTTAAATAGTTTCAAATTTATTTAGCAAAAATTTGAACCTTCGATCTGAATAAATGTTTTGATTTTCGAATTGATTCTTTAAAATTACAAATATTAAGAAAAAGTGGCAGATATAAGAAAACTTTATTTAAACTGTGTTGAGCAAGAATTTTAACATCTAATTTAAGTAAATGTTTTAATTTTCAACTTCATCATTTACAATTACAAATTTAATTTAATTTCAAATTTATTTAGCAAAAATTTGAACCTTCGATCTGAATAAGTGTTTTGAATTTCAAATACCAACGCGGCTGGTGGAGTGGCGATCTATCGTAAATTATCATCGACATCTACGGCGGAAGTGTTCCAAGTTGCGATTACAGACATAACTCGTGTCATTAAAACCAAGGGTGACATGTGCATGACTGAAGTTACTTGCTTCGCCGCTAATACTAGCTTCAAGTTTATACTCGGTGCTGTATATATTCATCCAGGAGCTAGTATGCAGGATATTGGAATGTTACTATGGCAAGGACTCGGTCCGTACATTCACAACAGCCAGTACGTGCCACCGTTCGTGCAAGTTGATTCTAGTATACCGATTCTTCTGTGTGGTGATTTTAACAAAAACGTAAAGCCTGACAACTCGTTTCTTAATTTCATGAAAAATACGTATAATCTTGATTGCGTATCAAACGTTTCTAAGTCAACTACGTTAAAAGGAACAACTATCGACTTGACTTTCGCAAGACACATTACAGCAGAAACACTTCCTTTCATTTCATATTTCTCCTATCATCGTCCTATCCTCAACAAAATCACTCAAATAGGAATTAGTTAAGTTTAAGTTTACATGTACAATGTTTTAGTAAACAAAATATATTTCTATAGTTAAAATTTGTGCAATTCTTATTTTCATTCAATTCCTTGTTCCTATTGTGCAATTTAAATATATTCATATCAATAAATATTCTACCGTTGTCACGTAAAATCTTCGCCCGTAAAACCGACTTTACAGGCAACCATTGTTTTTTTATATTTGTTTTTTTATTATTATTATTATTATATTTATTTATCGGTATTTTTGTTGCAAAGAACTCACATCCTTTAAAAATAATATATTTTCACTCATGGATAAAACTTAAGGAAGTTGTACCTTTTAACATATATATCGGAATTCAGATAATAACTCTGAATGACATTTAATACCCAGTGACCTTTATTGAAGACAGGAGGTAACCAAGTATGAACAAAATTTATCTGTCTCCTTAAAAAAAAAATAACAATAATAATAAACGAACGGTGACATCAAAGAATTTCCACTTCCTTAAGTTTTATCCACGAGTTATACTTTTCTGATCATTTTAATAAACTCTAAATATAAACAAATCGTAGTATTGGAAAAAATATTTTTAAAACAATATTTATTCAATGGACTTAATCATATTGACTTCTGAGCCACTAATATGCATATATCTATCTATATATATAAAAGTCAATGTCTGTCTGTTTCGCGATAAACTCAAAAACTACTGAACCAATTGGTACCAAATTTTGCATGTCGCTTTTTATAAACCTGAGGAAAAATTTCGGCTACATTTTGATTAGTATTTTTGGCTATTTCTTTTTTTCATTTGAAGAACTTTTTTTTTACGCGGAGTAAATACGAGGCGAAGTAACAACACGAGGCCAATTAAGCGACCAATGAGCGTTCTGCATTTCTTTTCAAGTTGCTTGCGTACTTTTTTTTTAAATATCTTTTTATACGAGTGTCACTTTTTTTACAAAAGTATTGAGAGAGAAATTTATATTACTAAGTTACGGTAAGTGCACACAATGCAATTAAAAAAAAAAACTTTACAAAATTATATTTTTTGAGTATTATTTTTTGCTGACATGTTGATAGGGCACTACATTTTACAAAGTTACGGTTAGTAAATAATGCAGATTTGACAATGGGCTTATGTTTTGTCATTGTTGTAATGACCTTTGTTTCGTTATTCTTTTAAAAAATCACATGTTTCATTGATAGTTTAAAATTTAGTCTGTTGTTGTCATATATTTGCCTAAGTTCCATGTGCCCTTTTATTTTTTACTGAACATTTATTGACATTTATTAACATGACTGTATTTTGGCTTGCATTTTTATGAGCCTTTTTTTTCTTACTGAGAGAGATGGGGAATTATATTAGAGAGCCTGTCTCTTCACCCTTCCAAATATTTTACTGTTTTATTCGCTTGCCATTTCTGTATATTTTGTTTGTGGTAGTTCTATTATGCTGCTTTCTTTTTGTCTACGCAGATATTAGGCTAGGGAAAAAAATAGTTGAGCATTCTAAAGATTGACCTGTTTGACATGTTTTGCCATTAGTTTTTTAGCCTTATTTTTTTTCTACTGAAATGTCAAGAGAGAAATTTGTTTTAGTTACCAAGTCATGGTTAGTGAACAATGTAGTTTTGATATTTACAAACTTAATGATGCTATGTGTGGACAATGGGTTCTTATGTTTAGTTATTGTTATGATGGCCTTTGTTTTGTTACTTTTCTCTGAATATGAGATAATATATTGCATTGCATACTAATATATTGCATTTTTTGACATCACACATACCTTTTGCCTGTGATAATGAATTACTTCGGTGTTGCTATTCTATGGCTCTGATACTATTTAGTAGTAATGTTTTTTCAGTATGAAGGAAATTGCACTCGGGGGAATTCCCGGGAGAAGCCGGGTCATTCGTCTAGTATATCATATATATGCCAAAAGTGGCACTTCTGCCTTTAAATAGATATCCATATACGATATAAAATTGTCTTCAATAATAATCCTGATACAATAGCGACATAAACACATAGAATTCAAGTGTTATCCAATATTTACTGTTTTGTGATAATGTACAACTGCCTTTGGACGTTCACAGGATTACCTGAAATCCCGATAAAAGTTTCACCACTTATATATTTTGGTATATTTAAAATAGAAACTTCAAGAGTATTTGAAAACAGCTATTTAATAGTAAAACAGACAATGATCAATAAAAATAACGACTTAGTCAGGAAAATATAAGAAACACGTATACACAAATGTTAATTAAATAATTAAAAAGGTTTCTGGAGATGAGTTTCTTTTTAATCTCCAGGAGATTTATATAAATCGATGTAAAATTATATATGAATGTATATAATGTATATAGAACAAATGTATATAAAACAAATGTATAAAGAAATGTATTTATAAAGTGAAAATGTTTATTTGAAACGTACTTTTAGATAAATATTTGAAAAATTAAATGAATAATGGACTTTACTTACCTGGGATCAGGCAGCCAATCAGAAGAAAGATAGTCAGAAGATGCAGAGCAGACGATTTCATCGCGGGAAGTGGCGGGAGATAGCGCGGTGTGTTGTGGGAAATACCATATGGTTCTCCACCCCGGGGAATTGTGGGAAGGCTTCTGTTTCTTCCACCTCATTAGGTTCTGAACGATCTTCTCCAGGGTTGGGATTAAAAGGGATTTTGAACTAATGGATAATTAAACCTAATGGCATCAATATAATTTGAAATATTAATGAAATAAATTACCCTATATGGTTGTCCCTAGTGTTTTTCTTAAAACATTGGTTTTTTTATTACTTGGCGAATAATATTATTACGGAGAATACAAAATATATAATACATAATACAATTACTTTATACATAATACAAAGACATTATATATAACGGTGAATAATATTATGGCGAGTAATATTAATATTTCAAATATTTTGGGACAACCTTGTATTACCTACAGTTTATTCTTGATTTAAAACCAAGTCATATTTAAGACCGATATTTTTATATCTTGAGCTAGAATACTGGTATGTAAACTAATCGTAAAAATAAAAACTTTCGAATTTAAGACCCAAATTTTAAACCCATCTACAGTATAACTACCTCTCTCTAAAGGACAACACTTAGTTGCACAGTCAAAGTGTCCTTTGATAGACGTATCTTTTGGCGAGACAGCCTTTTCATGTAGCGGTGTTCAGTTCTCTAGTTTTGTAGGAATTCACAATTTGTACCTATTACAGCAATCTACATTCGAATTAAAAAAATTGTCGTTAATCTATTGATTTAAAACTAATAGAGTTTCTACATTTTGAAATAATACAATTATGTGTTTTTTTTAAGTTAAGCGCTACACCAATAACTCTTATTTTACTCCCAACGTTTTAGCTACTCCCAGTCTGTCAATATCATCAGGTGAACGTCGGGAAGAAAAGAAAATTGGCTGATGTAGCTGTACCTTTCCATACAAACAATCAGCAAAATATTTCCATAAAATTGTGTTCAAAACATGCTAAATTTCCTCTTTATAGTTTAATTTCGAATAAAAAACTAGCTTTTTGCGCAAAGAATTTCTTCATATTGAGGTGTTGCAAGTTTTAAAGAAAATTTTGCTCTTCAAAAGACAAATCCAAAAACAAATGAAGAGATGTTATCAGGCTTGGATAACACTATATTATGGCTATGGACAAACAGCCTATTACACAGGTAGATAAACGTTGTTGTTACATTTTGGATAGTTTTAAAACGTATATTTCACTTTATACAGAAAATGACAACAGATATAGATCAAAACATCGTTAAATAAAAATCTCTTTGCGAAGTTGATGGCGAAACCGCTAAGAGGATTCAACACTGATAAGCCAGGCCCTTTTTATCATTGCAGTATTATATATTTCTGAAAATATATCGTCACAAACATATATATACATGTGATGATTTAGGACCATGGAATTGTTGTAAATAATCCAGATATCTACTACCACATGTTCCACCACATGACTCTATATAACTTCTTATTTACTGCAAATAGAAAGCCTCAACTAACATCAATCTGTACCGCGTAAGAATCTAATAAAGTATAGCAACTGTACAGATAAAAGGAATGGAGAATAACAGGAGAAAATTAAGATTAAAACTAATCAGGCTTAGGTGAGAATAGGAAAGCAGGCCTAGCAAGCCCAGTCCAATTTTTACGAGGTCGTGGCCCTCCTGGATAATATAACTTTCCCTCCCCTGTTTACGTCAGAAAAGGGCAGTGACCTGTTCGGACCCAGCTAAGCTATAAAAGGAGGCCCCGAGCCTCAGTTAGTCAGTCCTTAGTTAGTCTTTGTTTCAGCCCCAGTGCGCCGGACGCTCCGATAGAGGTAACTAAACCCTTTCCTGCCAGAAATCTCCTCGTCCCATTCCTTCTTGACGTTCAGACGCTTCTTAGTGGAATCTCTGTTTGTTTATTTCCCCTTTGGCCCAGCTGTGTCGCCTTCCACCACGACTGCACGGTAGAGTTGACATCGAGGTTCGTCTAGCATCAGGTAACACTGGTCCCAGAGGTCCCAAGATATCACATACATTTATTGTCCTAGTAAAACACTTTACTAGTGGTGATAAGATATTAGCCACAACACCAGTTTTGACAAATTCAGACAAATGTCAACAACCTGTATACCATGATTTCGGACTATGGCTCTCATCAGTACAGGGGCGGCTTCGATACCATGGCATTTTACGTGAGAAGTTATGAAATCGGTTGAATTTTCCAAAAAGGTGTTTAAGCTGATGAAGTGTCAGGCAATGATTTTGAGGGAAGAATACAACATAAATGATGATGATATTCATGTACCTAAATAAGCACCTCTCCCTTTATTTGTGCATCAGAACAATGCATTAAATCTATCATCCTAGTAAAGACTTTACTGGTGATGATAGGAAATTAGCCACTACACCAGTTGTTTAAAGTTTATATGTTAATTTTGTAATTATTCTTATTTTTCAATTCATAGAAGCATTTTTCTGGCAGACATATTCAATTTTTTTATCATCATCAATTTTGAAATTTTTTTTTTAGTTAGTTATCAAATCATTTGCAATATTGTAGTTTTTTTTCTTCTTTGTTTTGTTGTGTTCCTTTTAAAGCGATAAAATATATATAAGTAAGGTGTAATATTCAATTCAAGCATATGGAACCAACATCGATTCATTTTTAAAACTAAGCAAAATCATAAGCTTATACAACTTTCACTTTTCATACACAAGTTTTGGAAATTTCAGACGAATATTATGCTATAAATATACCTGTATATGGAATATACAGATTGGCTTTATGTCGGAATTCCCCAAAGCTGATGTTGTGGCTTATTCTTTACGGCCAACAGTACGTTTTGTACTGGGGTGTTAAACAAAAATATATTGTTTTATGCACTTATAAAGGGAGAAGTGCCCTTTTTCGGTATGTTATATATACAGTTACACCTGTCTATAGCGCCCTCTCTTTGGATTCACCAAAATAGGGTGCTATAGAGAGAGGGTGCAATAGATAGGTCAATTTTAATGTAAATCGCATCGTACTACGTATTTAAAATCGGGCACTATAGAGAGGGAGGTTCTATTTAGAGGGGGCCCTATAGACAGGTTTAACTGTATAGGGAAAGATATATCTCTCTATTTCAGCTCAAAATTTAAAAAAAATCATATTTTTCTTTTAAAATTCCGTCACCAGTTCCGAGCGCTTAAAAAGCTCCAACTGTATTACGGAGTGGTGTGAATTTGAAATATGGTTATCATGGTAAGTGATAAGAGTGGCTGTATGGGGATTGGGTGATAGGTGCATGCCGCGTCTACCTTCTTTATTCACTTATATTTGGACTTAAATAGATTTCATTTTACTTATGGATATGCCTCTATTTCTACCATATTTGCAAGTCGTTAGCGGAGTACCTGCATCATATTGACGAGGACCACTAGCTCGAAGCATGTACTTGGCTGAAATTTCAAGATTTATTTAAAAATTCCTTTAACCATTTTAATAAAATGGAAATCAACATTTAGTTGATACTCACGTTTATAAAAATGTTCATGAAGTCTTGAATTAATTGTAATCGCTTTATTTAAGCATATTATCGTACCAAATTTCATGTACATTTTAGAAATTCCAAAATAACAAAGCGGAATCTACACAGAGAACTCCCACTACGGTATTTCCAGTCAGATCCTGGTACTTTGTCGCCCAGTTTGCTGAAGAATTATTCAAGCCATCATATTGGAGGTTTAGAATCTTGTACCTACTCTCAATCTAATATTTTACTTCTATGAATATTCGAAACTATTATAGACGCGTATGATTCTTTTGAAAACTAAACAATTTCTACTGCCCTTACTGCAGTATCCCTTTCAGTAAGGACAGTAGAAATTGTTTAGTTTTCAAAAGAATCATACGCGTCTATAATAGTTTCGAATATTCAATAACAGATGACACGCTAGATGCATCATTTTACTTCTATGTGATCTTTCGAATATTTCTTAAAATATATTTAAAATACTCCTTCTTTTTCTCTTCTTCTTTCTTATCTCCACTCAATCATATTAGGGTATCAAGCTTGTAAAGCTTGAGATTTGACAACCATCATGACTGGGTGAAGTAGAATGCGTCTGCCTTTGTCATTAAGACTGGGAGCACTACTCTCTAGTCTTATTTTTAAAATACTGATTTATAAGAAATCAATAATTACTCTAAATTAAAAACTCACGTAAACCTTACTCAGGTATATATTTGCAATCTATTATCATCTACTTTGAAGTCTTTAGTTTTACCGTTCGACCCGATGAAGAACCTGGGGTGGAAGGATTACTCCAAAGGTTTTTGCAATCACTTATTTTTATTAAAGCTGCAACTTTCAAATTTTCAGAGTTTCTCAAAGTATTCACCCTTAGTACCTATGCAAGATTTCATTGGTGAAAACCAATTGCCGAAGTATTTACACCATTCATCTTCGGAGATAGAATTTACGGCATTGATAAAAGCTTGTAGTGCTTCAACATCAGTGTCAAATTTTATCCCTTTCAACAATAACTTAACTTTTGGAAATATAAAAGTTACAAGGTGCTAGGTCTGGTGAATATGGTGGATGAGTAACTAATTGGACACCAGAGTTGGCTAAAAAGTCTAATGTTTGGGCTGAGATGTGCGGTCTTACATTGTCATGGTGAAGAAGGACTCCTCTAAGTTGAGCTCTTGGTCTGCTCTGCTTGATTTTTTCAAATACTGCTGGAAGGCATTTTGTTGTATACCAGTCACTATTAACTGTCTTTCGATCTTCTAACTTCAAAATATCAATGAAACCAATTTTTCTAAAAAAACAAGCGACCATTTGTTTTCCAACACTTCGAGCTCAGCGAACTTTCTTAGGAGGAGATGATTTTGAAGAGCACCAAAGAGTAGATTGCCGTTTTGTTTCTGGATCAAAATTGTAAATTCAAGTATACCTGTAATAATATTTAAAACAGCCTTTGATTTGCCTTCATCAATTTTTTTTTTCAAAATGAAATTACACCATTTAACGTGACCAAGTTTTTGGTCTTCAGTCAAGCTGTGAGGTACCATCTACTAAAAGGTTTTCTGTATTTTAAATGATCATTTATGATGGTGTTTATTGCTGCCGATCCAATACCCACACTTTTCTATAACTGCTGATACGTAATTCTTTGATATTCTTTAAGTAAAAATCTTACCAGCTCAATTTTTTCTTGGGTCACTGCTGTTGGTGGTCGACCTGAACGAGGTTCATCTTCAAGGTTGGTTTTTCCAAATTTATTAAACCAATTAAAAACTGTTCTAATAGAAGGAGCTTTATCTCCTAAAGCTTTCATCAATCTTTCATGGAATTCTTTAGAAGTTAAATTACTTTTTAAATCATAAAATATCATTTCTCTAGTCAACTCCATTGAGTCTGATGCAATGTTTAGAAATTACCGCTGCCGCTGTGAACAAAGTCGCTCCCCCTATGAGCCATTTTTCTTACTATTTTATGAAACTTTTTATGTTAGGTATTTTTTTACCAAACATATAAACATTTTCATAAAATAGTAACAACAATGACTCAAAGAGGGCGCGACTTTGCGCATTATTATTATTTTTTTTTTTGCATATAGATTTTTTTATTGGTATTATTAATTTTTTAATATTTTAATTATTTAATATTGATTGCAAACACTTTTGGAGTGACCATTGTGCCTTTTAATAAAAAAACACCTTTAACCTTTTTGTTGTTGTATTTTGATCTTGAGGCTGTTCGAGGTTTTAAATTTGTTTCAAAATCGAGAATAGAATATTTTCCAGCATTCATTCAATAATAATTGAGGAATATAAAAAAAAAAACATTTGCTTTAGTCGTTAAGATTGCAAGCAGACCGACTTAGCTCTAATACAAATGACCGCCTCTTATATAAAGAACAGACGCAGGCCATGTGCAGCCGCTCCTAACCAGGGTTTAGCGTTGTTAAAATAGTTAATCATCGCAAAAATAACTATCAAAAACATAGGCAACACCTCCACTTTAACAAAAATGATAAAATATTTCATAAAATTACATCTAAATTTTTCTGTGTTAGTTTTTCAATAGAGTTTTACATAGAAGAATAGGTTGTGAATTAAATAAACACACGTTTAAGTATTTTAGAATACATTATATTTATTTATATCAGTTCACAGAATTATAAATCAGAATTATGAAAGTAGGTACCTGAACAATTCATCTGGTCCTGGAAGGAAAGATTAAAGGTCCAAGTATGTCCATCAGGGATATCCCTCTGTCGAACCTGACCAGAGATGGGATTCTGGAGTGCAGCTTGGATCCCTGTGGGATATTGATGGTAATGTACTCCTCCTCGGGATCTGGAATGTTGAAGCGGTCTCTGGGAGCCTGTAGAGGAAGAATGATCTGAACTGTGCTTAAGTCCAGGGCAATCTTAATGGTGATGGATTGGTCCGGGGATCTTCTCTTACGTACATATTCATCCGTGTACTGGTCACTCCGCTGGTAGTGTTCCTGCTTGATGTACTCCAGCTCTTCCAAGTCTTCGTCATTATGGAACGCCACGTTTTCTGGAAGCTCTTCATTCTGGAAGTTGAAATTCTGAGTTTGTTTTTCTTTTAGTAGTTTGGTGGCGTTTTGGACCGATTCTTTGATGACCTGGTCTGGGTTAGGTAGAATGTACTGCACAACCGTGGTTCTGTTAGGACATGGTGGGGAGATATATAATTCACGTTTTACGTAGTGTAAAAGTACTTTATGGATTGATACAAATGTTTCACGTATTGGTTAAAGTATTTTATTTATTTTTCAATCGTTTTACGTAAAGTTTAGTGTTCTATGTAATGTGTTACAAGCGTTTCGCGCATTGGTTAAAGTGTTTTTGTAGTGTTTCAAGACTATCACTTATTTGTGTTTCATATTTTAAAAGGTTTTTACGTATTGTTTTAAACGTTCCCTATGCGTTATCCCGAAATTTTTAAACTTTGTTTCAAGAGGAAAACATTTTAGGTCTGGAAAGATGTTTTACAATGGTTGTTTAGATAATATCCTTTAAGTAATGTTAAGTAACATTAAAAAATCATTCTTTATCCAACATTTTGTTTGGTCCTCTAAGCGTCGGCTCAATACAGGTTTTAACTGTTTTGTGGGAAAATGTAGTGTTGGATTCTACTAATCATAAATATAATAAACAGTATTTCGGGGAGTAGGTATATATATATAGAATCGGGTTTATTCACCTACTGATTGGTTCTCTAATATCACATGACCTCAGCCAGCCAATCAGCGTTGAGCTTAATAAATACCACATATTGATGTGTTAAATAAACGACCAGGAGATTCGAGTCTTGGATTTTCTAGTTTTTAATTTTTATTTTGGTACACAATCAAAATGTATTCATTTTATAATTCTTAAAAATTTTATTTGTACTTTTAAAAAACACATTTCACACATTTCGGGCCTATACCTTGGTGGCATTGATTGCAGTTGTCTTATAGAGGATCGAATCAAATTAGATTTCTTATATCTTTCAGCCATAGTATGCTCTAAATGAGCGTTTCACAGATTACAACATACATGTTCAACGAGAGGTAGTATATTGTTGTAATAAAACTAGAACATTAGCTCATTCAACATGTTACGGAGAGATTCTTCCAAATATATTTAAAACTGTTGAAGTTTGAGATTGAATCAAGGAATAAAAAGATTATTTATTAAACAAAGTAACTTAAAACAAGATGTTAAAGTAGCAACATTTTAAAGGCAAGTATATATAGGAAGGCGAGGGACAAAAACTAAATATCTTGACGTCGACCGCAGCGCCGCCGCGGCCGTTGATTGGTCGATCCTCCAATGCTCCATGCCAATATTTTGATCGCTATTCCAACACTCCCTCTCGATCCAAAATGTTCAGTAGACCTCTTAAGTAGTGGAATTTGTTTCGTGGAAGAGGTTTAGTCATTATATCAGCTAGCTGTTCTGAGCTGCAAACATGATGCACTTTAAGTTCACCTTCTTCATGTTTGGATCTAATGAAGTGGTAGCGAACATCAATATGTTTCGTTCGTTTGTGGAATACTGCATTTTCAACAAGTTTTATTGCTGCTTGGTTGTCGATATAAAGTTCAGTTTCTTTAGTAATATCACAGCCGATGCCCTGTAGAAGTCTTCTGATCCAAATCAATTCCTTAGCAGCACTGCAGGCAGCGATTTATTCACTTTCGGTGGTTGAAAGTGCGATAATTGGTTGTCGTTGGCTTGCCCAAGAAACAGTTCCTCCGTTCATCATGAAGGCATAACCAGTCGTACTTTTTCTGGAGTCAACATCACGAGCAAAATCACTATCAGAGTAGCCAACAAGTTGGTCTTGTCCAGTGAAGATAATTCCCATGTGTGGAGTGCCTTTCAGATAACGGAAAATATTCTTCACTGTTGTACAATGTGCAGGCCCTGGATATTTTAGGAATTTACTCATTTGTGAAACTGCATAAGTGATATCTGGACGTGAAACACATGATGCAAACATAAGGGATCCAACAGCTTCTCGAAAAGGGAATTTAGGCATCTTTTCCTTTTGTTCTGGAGTAGGACAGTCCTGCTTTGTTAAGATGACAGAAGGATCCATAGGCACCGAAGCAGGAATACAGTCAGCCATATTAAATTTACTCAAAATTTTGTCAATATATGATGACTGGTGAATGAAAATACTTGCCCTATCTTCTGACTGCTCTATTTGTAGCCCAACAAAAAAGTTAACACTTCCAGATGTAATTTCAAATGCGTGTTCTAACTCATCCATTATAATAGCTATTGCCTCTTTATCTTTAGATAGAATAATTCCATCATCAACATAGAGAGCTAAGATAACATTTGAATCATTGTGTGTTCCAATGAAAATGCACGGGTCGGCGTCTGATGTTTTGAAATTATGGCTATTCAAAAAATTGGTAAATTTCTTATTCCAATTTCTAGAAGATTGTCTCAGACCATACAGACTTTTATGTAATCTATAGCAGCTATTATCATCTCTCTTGTAGCCTTCTGGTTGTTCAAGATAAACAAGTTCCTCTAATTCGCCATTGAGAAAAGCTGTCTTTACATCGAATTGCTTAAGAAACATCCTTTCAGAAGCAGCGTGTGATAAAAGAATGCGTAACGAATCATACCTGACTACTGGGCTAAACGTATCGAAATAGTCAACATTTTTGATTTGAGAATAGCCTTTTGCAACTAATCTGGCTTTGAACCGTTGAATTGTACCATCGGACTCCGTTTTAATTTTATAAACCCATTTACAACCGATAGGTTTATGACCATCTGCCAAGCGTTCTAAAGTCCATGTTTTATTTTTATTTAATGCATCAATCTCTTCATCCATGGCTAATTTCCATCTTTCTGAATCTGAACTTGTTATTGCATCTATATAGTTACTGGGTTCATCAGCGAGCGCAAAGTTACATTGGCTATTCGAAACTTTAGAGCGTGTTATCATTGGATGCGAACTGATATCGGATACTGGCGGCATTTCCTGCACTGGAATGTTTGCTGTCGCAACTGGTGATTCATCCAGAGCGCTGTTAATCTGAAATATTATTTCTTTTGGTTTGGTAGATTCTCTATCTGGAGTAGCTTTCTCATCGAATGTGACATCTTTAGAAATTCTTATTTTTCTAGTTTTCCAATCCCATAATCTAAAATTTTTGCTTGTATTCTCATAACCTAAAAACATAAGTTTTATCGATTTATTATTCCACTTTTTACGGTTTTCTTTGGGAATATGCATATAAGCATTACAGCCAAATATTTTATAGTTAGCTACATTAGGCTTTGTGCCAAAGAAAAGTTCATAAGGTGTCGTTCCAGGGGTTTGCTTAGTCGCACTTCTATTTAGAATATGAGTTGCTGTGTTACATGCCTCAGCCCAAAAAAATCCTGGAAGATTTCGTGAATTTAGCATGGACCTGGCTGCTTCCACAATCGTACGATTGTCTCTTTCTATACGTCCTATCTGTTCGTGCACATAAGGTGCAGTGAACTCGTGAATTATCCCAATTTTTTTACATAAATCTGCAAAATTATCGCTTTTGAATTCTAGCGCATTATCAGTCCTAAGAACTTTTATCTTATTTCCAGTTTGAGTATAGATTAGAGTAGCATATTCTTTGAATATATCTAGCACATCTGATTTGTTTTTAATAAAATAAATATGGCGATAACCACTAAAGTAATCTTTAAATAAGCAGAAATACAGATATTTACTTAATGATTGAGTCTGCATTGGGCCACAAATATCAGCATAAATAAACTCACCTAGCTTGCACCGCTGTCAGCATACCAAATATCATTGGGCTCTACCTGATTATCGCACAAAATAAGTCCATAATCACTTGAACTTCCTTTTGAATCATGAAGATTTATGGATTTATTTTTCTCATTAGCTAATCTTTTTCTACATTCGCGGCTCCAATGTCCAATTTTGTGACAATAGTGGCATTTAGTGTTCTTCTTGGCATCTTGAAAAGAACGTTGTGTATCTTTAGGCTTCGTTCGTGCTTGCCTGTGTAATAAGGCCTCATCTTGTTTAGAAGAACCGCTTTGTTGATTCCTTGTTTCTTCAATCAAAAGTCTTGCAGTTAAATTGTTAAGAGTTTGAGCTTTCGGATCTAACGATTCCCACGCTGCAACAAAGTAGCGCATACTCGAAGGCAAAGTATTTAAAATTTTTGCTACCTTTTGATCTTCCGTTATGGTTCCGCCCATTTGTGAAATTTGTGCAGAAATATTTTCAATTTTTGCTATGTAATCACTTATTGTTTCCGATGTCAATCGTGCATCGAAGAATTGTTGCCAAAGTAGGCCAATAGTAAATTCGGATTTTTGTTCATGAATAGCAAGTAATTTCTGCCACATTTGTGAAGCGGAAGTACAGTTCATCAGGGGCTGAAGAAACTTTAATTCGATTGCCTGTGATAATAACATCCTTGCCTTAACGTCCTTTGATTTCCAATTCTGTAGTGAACTTTCAGAGTTACTGTCGGAGGAAACAACATTCGGCTTTATTTCTAAGCCTTCCAATAATTCTAGTAATTTTTGTTGTTCCATAAGAAGCCTGAATTGGAATTTCCATAGTGAAAAGTTTTCACCATTAAAAACTTTAATCCTTGAAAGACAATCTTCGCTCATCTTCTTTGTCTTGGAATCGGCCAACGACAAAAATAAACTAGGGTTATGGTTGGCGGTTGACGCCTAAAACTTCGAGCAAAAAAAAAAAAGGCTTACTCACTGCTGGCGGTTAATCCTTTTAGCCGCAGTGGAAGCGTGCTGGGCCCATAACCTGTTGAAGTTTGAGATTGAATCAAGGAATAAAAAGATTATTTATTAAACAAAGTAACTTAAAACAAGATGTTAAAGTAGCAACATTTTAAAGGCAAGTATATATAGGAAGGCGAGGGACAAAAACTAAATATCTTGACGTCGACCGCAGCGCCGCCGCGGCCGTTGATTGGTCGATCCTCCAATGCTCCATGCCAATATTTTGATCGCTATACCAACAAAAACTAAACTCTAAAAATATATTTCAAAAATTTGAAAGATTTGAAAGCGTTTAAAAGAGAGCTAGTGTAATAAACCCAATTTATTCCTATACCACCGCCATTACAGAATGACGAGATCAAACATCAGATCTTTATATTATACATGCACAGAGAGGACCAAACTAACATCAATAAACCTTCATCCCTGTTACTTATCATTTAATAAAATAAACAAGCAATCCAGAGAAGTATTTTTGTAAATAGAGTAATCCATAAATGAATGTTTAAATAAAAAGGCATATATTAGATCAAGATATCATTTATTTGTACCAATATTTTGTACCAATAGTACCAAAGGTTTGTTAATATTCAAAATATCCACACCCTTATTTTACAAAATTTATTTTTGTCCATAATATAAATTTATCTATCATTTTTTTTTCCCAATTGAATATAAACAAACATATTTTTAAACTTAATTCTATTGACGGTATGTGGCGCTGAGTTTGTTGTTGACACACTTTAAAATGTTATAATACCTTGATAAAGGTTGGCGTTCAGCCAAATGAAATATTGGTACAAATAATTGATATCTTGATCCAATATATGCCTTTTTATTTAAAGAGTTAAGTATATTTTTGCTATTTTCATTACTCTAGCATTCGGGCTAATATGCTTTTCAACAGAAGAACTATAGGTATAACTTCCAGCTAACTACATACACCTATTCTGGCCTGTATAGTTATCTGGAAGTCATACTTCTAGTTCTTCTGTTAAAGAACATGTTGGCCAGAAAGATAAAAATATTTAATGATACTTAACCCTAGATTGCTTGTTGGTAAGCATTTATTCTTCTTAAACGAGATATCACAACTTTTCGCAACGAAGCAACATTTAAATTCCAATTTCTACCCTAGATTGCTTGTTGAATTAAAAAAAAAAAAAACTAATATCAAAATTCAAAAAAATAATCCATATTAAGTAAAAATATTAAGCCTTCAGGAAAAGAATCTTTTCAAAAACCTTTTAAATATCTAGCTTTCGGGTACGAACGCCCTTCTACAGGAGAATATATGGAATATACCATGTTTTCTCCTCTAGGAGAGCATTCGGGTCCCAAAGCTAGATATTAAAAACCTTTTGAAAATAAACTTTTTCCTGAAGGCTTAATATTTTTACTTAATATCTCAATATATTTTTCAAATATTTAATATTAATATATATTTTCTAATAAAATACAAATAAAAAACATGATACAAATACTAAAATTGTTTCAGTACGCAACAAAAAGTTTGTGATTCTAATCTACGCTCGTATAATGGATATAGTACTTCGATGATCTATATAACTATTGCGCTAAGAAAACATTCCACTCTGATTAGCTGATTAAAGTCATGTGACAGAAGTAAACCAATAACTGTTGCGAATAAGCCGGATAAAGAATAAAGACGATTATAAAGTGATAGACTTCAAAATAATTTTTTCTCCAATATTTCAATATTTTTCAATAGCGCTCGAAAAAAAATAATAATAAAGGAAGAGTGGCAAACATATTAGAAGGTCTGTTCAAACAATATGACAAGTTTTACTTAAATTTTGTTGAAGGCAAATTTTACCACGAGGATATTGTTCCAAAGGGCAAAACCTTCAATTTGACAAAATTGGCGTTGTGTCATTGTACCGAGTCCTGCTAGATTACAGATATTGTCAATAGAGGGCACTTGGTTTTTGAATTTATCTTAATAGAAGAGATAACCTTTCATAACAAAAGTTTACTTGGATATGTAAATTTAGATTTATGAAAGACAAATAATATATTCGAAACTATTATAGACAAGTATGATTCTTTTAAAAATAAAACAATTTCTACTGCCCTTACTGCAATGGAAAAAATTAATGGGAGGGCCTGGCTCATCAGTGGTGAACCATCCCATTTCTCCATTGCAGTAAGGGCAGTATAGAAATTGTTTTATTTTTTAAAGAATCATACACGTTTATAATAGTTTCAAATTTACATAACAGATGGCGTACATCACGTGTCATCATGATGTGTTATCTAGATTTACCTCCAAAAGAAGCCATGAAAACATAAAGTGCAATACTATTTTTTAAAATTAGAATTTTTAATTTAGTGCAAATCATTATTTGTGAACACAGCAAGAAAATAGAAATAATTATATCACCACACATACAAAAAATAATAATATTTTGAATTATAAATTTAAACTATTTTTGACGCATATACTTTTTAAAAATAAAATAATTTCTGCTGCCCTTACCGCAAAGATAAATTAATAGGAGGGCCTGGCTCATCAGTGGTGAACCCTGCCATTAATTTATCATCGCAGAAAGGACGGCAGTAAATTGTTTTATTTTGAAAAGAATCATACGCCTCAAAACTAGTTTATAACAGCTTTTTATAACAGATGGCACGGTATGTTAATATTAAATTAGATAACAACTGCTAGTTATGATTCTATTAACACATTTACATATTATTAAAAGTTAAATGTTCAAACCCATTCCCAAACCATTGTAATTTTATATTTTAGGTTTCATGCGTAACTCTCTATGCAACTAACTTCACTATTGTAAAGATAGAGGTTGCCTGGCCGGCATTCATAGTTCTTCAAATTAAAGATACTTCGGCCAGTAAATCAGTAAATTTAAATATAAATATAGACTTATATAACTATCAGGTTATATAATTTAATATCAACATAGCGCGCCATCTGTTATAAAAATCTGTTATGAACCATTTTTGACGTGTATGATTCTTTTCAATATAAAGATTCACTGGGCGAAGTATCTTTAATTTGAATAACTTCACTATGGTGTAGGATAAATAGTTTCTAAAACTGTACATAGATGGCACTGTTAAGACAAACCTTAGCCAATTGGATATTATGCTTATTTATTCCCAAACCTTCTTATGTTTATATTTATATATACAATATAATATAATGCGGCTTGTGATTGTAAAACATTTGAAAAATATTTATATATATATTTTTATAAAGAGACAAAGGTCGCCTCTCCCGTCAAAATAGACGTCAAAACTAGACGCCATCTATTGACCGTCGCCGCAACTAGCGGCCTCGGGTCGGTGACAAAGCCACAACACCAACTTTGGCAAACTGAAAAGCGTCCACCTAGAGACCATGGTTTCGGGCTAATGGCCCTCGTCAGTCTAGGGCGGACTGTTGCGGCGACGGTCAATAGATGGCGTCTAGTTTTGACGTCCATTTTGACGGGAGAGGCGACTTTGTCTCTTTAGATCAATATCCTCCCGGCAAAATTTCCATCTATACATTTATATATTCCTAAAACTATATTTAGTTATTAATTTAATTAATTTTTCTCTTAACTACCACTTCCTTATATTTCAAAAGAATATGTACTTTGACTAAAAAATAATAAACTAGTTATTTATTGGCGAATCGTGTTTGTGGTCATTTACCATAATGCCACATTGGTGAGCCGGGCGTGACAATGGAATGAGCTATAATAAAAGTATTTCTATGGGAGTTGACAAATCAAACCGACATCACCTGGGCAACAATGGCGTCCAGCATGCAGTCGTTGATTTGGTCGTCTGTGACTTCAACCACCAGGGTGTTGGAGTTCTTCTTGGGAGGAGGACCTTCGCATCACATGGCTCATCTTTTATATCTCGTATTCTCAGTCCACAAATACTACAAATCATAGAAAATAGTATATGTAATTCTACTATCCTAAAAGCCTATGTCCATAGTTTGCTTAAATACCATTTCTGTGATTCCACCCTTCAATGTAATATACACTGGCGTTCAAAATTGAGGTAACAAACACTTTATTTCAGTTTTCTAAAAAAATATATAGAATTGTTTTGAACAGAAATTTGTAGGTGTATAGACAAAACTATAGCAAATAAAGTTGACAAAATAAATTTATTGTTGAAATATATTTCCACAGAGTTATGCAATTTTAATGTTAATTAGTCCAAATGTTAGGTAGATGTTGACCAATATCACTGGTCAACAACATTTTTGCACAAGAGAACTTTATTATGTTTCTAGTGTAACTTTTCATGCTGAACTCAAAAATCTAATCAGAAATTTCCCATCACCTATGGTTTTTGCGTGACGGTCTTTTTTTAGTATTGGGATAAATACAGTAAAAAATGCAAACAATGTCACGTAACTGGTTTATCAAAAAATATTTTTCTTTGTCCACAAATAAATATAATCTTATCTACATGTCCTGAATCCAAATATACCATTAGTGTTTTTCTATTACGCAATATTTCTGAGATACACCTAATTGAAATTTGGAAATATTGTTAATATATAGGCATATATGAACGAAACATATTTATTATTGAAAAGCAGTGACAGTGGATTTTCTTCTATACTTTGCTTGTGGTAGATCCCTCTTGAGTGTCCAGCAGTCCGGCAAGCATAGCGGGACTCCATTTACCTTGGTACCGCTTCTCCATGCTTGATATATCTTGATGAAACCTCTCACCATGCTCATCGCTAACTGCGCCAAGATTGTCTGGAAAGAAATCTAGATGTGAATGCAGGAAATGGATCTTGAGGGACATGTTACATCCCAGTGCCTTGTAGGAAAGCAACAAATCATTAACTATGTCTCGGTAATTTTCAACCTTGACACTTCCTAAGAAGTTTTTGCAAACGTTTCTAAAGGAATTCCATGCTGCTGCTTCAACTTCATTCAAACTATTTTGAAAATTTCCATCCTGCTGCAATTCTCGAATCTGAGGTCCAACGAAAATGCCTTCTTTAATCTTCGCTTCACTTATACTAGAATATTTTTGTTTTAGGTAGGCAAATCCACTGGCATTTCGATCCATTGTCTTGACAAAGTTCTTCATTAATCCCAGTTTAATATGTAATGGTGGTAAGTAAATATTTTCTGAATCGATCAGGGATAGATTTGCAATATTTTTATATCCTGGAGTAAAGATTTTACGGTTTGGCCAGATTTTTTAATGTAATGCCTTTCCCTATCTCTGCTATCCCACTCACACAGAAAACAACAAAATTTTGTATATCCAAGCTGTAATCCACGCAAGAGAGCAACGACTTTCAAATCGCTGCATATTTTGCAACCGTATCTTTCATATTCTATCTTTTTCAAAAGCAGTTTCATGTTTTCGTAAGTCTCTTTCATGTTGGATGCATGTATTTATCCCAATACTAAAAAAAGACCGTCAGGCAAAAACCATGGGTGATGGGAAATTTCTGATTAGATTTTTGGGTTCAGCATGAAAAGTTACACTAGAAACACCATCAGGTTCTCTTGTGCAATTTGATGACTTAATAGGGTGTGTGGTCGTCTCTAACAGCTATACAGCTTTCACAACGATATTTCATGCTGTTTATTAGGCAATTAAAGAGCTCTTGAGGCAACAAATCCCACTCTTCAACCAAAGTAGTTTTCAGTTCTTGGGTGGTTCTGGTGGGGGTGAACGAGATCCAATTTGTCTCCCCAAGACATCCCAAAACATATTCTTGTGGTCTAGTGATCTGGCAGGCCACTCCATCCTTTGAATACCCTCACTTTCAAGATATTCTTCTACCATCAGGGCTCTATAAGGACAATCAATATCATCCATAAAATGAACCAGGGTCCGACCCTACCCCTAGAACACCTTACATAGGGCTCCAGTATCTCGTCTCTGTACCGCTGAGAAGTCAGGGTGCCGCCATCAAACACATGTAGTGGCGTACGTACGTCTAACATGATACCACCCCAGACCATGACACCTTGGCCACGGTAACTGTCCCTTTCTCTGATGTTTGAGGGATGGTTTCGAGTCCCGGTTTCTCTCCAGATCAGTACACGTCTAGAATCCGTGTTAGGACTAAACCTTAACTCATCACTAGAAAGAACAGGAGTCCACAGATTTTGGGTACAAGACTGATGTTGTCTGCATTAATTTAGACGAGCATTTTTTTGGATGGCAGTGAGATGGATACAAACCTTAGGTCACCTTGCATACATCCCTCTCTCATTGAGTCTTCTGTAAACTGTTTGCCTCGATATCATGGTTTCTTTGGCCGAAAAGAGCTCAATTGTTATAGTATATTAAAATTTTATCAAGCCGTGTCTTAAGGTCAGTCGGAAGCAAATTATGATGATATAATACTAATTAGTTATACTATTTTGGTAAAGTAAAACTTCAATAAGGCTTAGGACAATGTCTATCGATGTATATCCTTACACTAAGGAAATTGCCTGAGTTATCATTTATTATAGAAGTATATATATATACATTCTCTAATATATGGTGTCCATTTCATTCTCTGACCCATTGGCTTGCCCTCTATTGCCTTCCAACGCCATCTAGTAACGTATTCGCATTAAATTCCTTTCTGCGTATGCGCAGGAGATAGAATAGAGTTCTCGCGTCGGACGGTAAAGTATCTCTTCTACTGTTGATTGGACAGTCGGACGCATGCGCGAGCTCGCCTATCAAACATTCGTAAAATATATGGCATATCTAAAATTCGTCTCTCCTTCCTTATATAAAGTAAAAATGTTAAATACATCTTAAACAAAAATGTTTTTATTTAGAAAAAAAAAAACATTCCTCTCTAAAATAATTTAACAAAAGTTCCAGTAATGAGGATATATATGAGATAAATATATGGAATATATACTGGAAAATGGAGGACAAACACCATTTATTATGAACAAAGTTATTTAGCATACAGACGAGGGATAAAATTACTAGAGGATGAAATATGAGGGGCTTTTTACTGTTTCTTAGTCTGACGAAATGAAATTCTTTTAAGCCATGTCCCTATAGTGGTTTGGAATTTTTATTTAAATGGTAGAAGACATTGATATAAAAGTTCTTTGTGCTTTTTTTTGATTATTCTATATATATATATTTCTAAAAATACATTTCATTTATATTGTAGCAGATTATATATTATTCTATAAAAACATTTTTAATTTCGATATTTTTATTTTGATACACTGTAAAATTTCCTCATTGCCTCTCTGCTTTTTTTATTAGTTTCAATTTGATTTTACATTGAATAAATTGCCGTGTATTTCTGAAGTTTGTCTTTCCTATTTTCTACGTTACAATATTGCTAACTGAGACTTTTTTAATCGCTATTGAAATTATATAGTATCGTAAATATTTTAACTCTAAAATGATTAAATTACTTATATATATATAATACACTTTTTAATTAAAACCTTTGAGAAACTAGCATTTTTTATTCGTCGACCAAAAATATCAGGAAGCCACACCCTATGTATAATTTTAAGTATATAGAATCCGTAGTTCATCTCTCTCGTCAAAATAGACGTTAAACTAAGCTCCATCTATTGATCGTCTCTGCAAACTAGCGGACTCGGGTCGGTGACACAATATACCAACTTTGGTAAATTCAGAACGACCATCTGGAGACTTTCGGACAGATGGCCCTTGTCAGTCCAGTATGAACTTTTAACTCTAATTGTGGATTGCTCTACTCATAATATATATATATGTTATATTAAATTATATATATATATATTTGAAAATAGAGCAATCCATAGATAAATCTTCAATTAAAAAGGCATATATTTGATCAAAATATCCTTTATTTGATCAATATTTCAGTTGGCTGAACGCCAACCTTTTACAAGGTGTTATAACGTATTAATGTGTTACACACAATAATATGGTATAACACCTTGATAAAGGTTGGCGTTCAGCCAACTGAAATATTGATCAAATAAATGATATTTAGATCTAATATATGTCTTTATAAATAAATATTTATACATAGATGGAAATTTTGCCGGGAGGAAATTGATCTAAAGAGACAAAGGTCGCCTCTCCCGTCAAAACAGACGTCTAAAACTAGACGCCAACTAATTACCGTCTTCGCAACTAGCGGCCTCGGGTCGGTGACAAAGCCACAACACCAGCTTTGGCAAACTGAAAAGCGTCCACCTAGAGACCATGGTTTCGGGCTAATGGCCCTTGTCAGTCTAGGGCGGACTTTATTCCATGATATCCAGACGGGATCTAATGGAATCTTGACAATCGACGCCGCTAGTTGCGGCGACGGTCAATAGATGGCGTCTGGTTTTAGACGTCTGTTTTGACGGGAGAGGCGACCTTTGTCTCTTTAGATCAATATCCTCCCGGCAAAATTTCTATCTATATTTTAGCCATAGGTTTGGCCCAGCCACTTTGCCAGCTAAACATCTCTCTGGCAGATTGTCAAGATTCCATTAGATTCCGTGTGGATCTCATGGAACAAAGTCCGCCCTAGACTGACGAGGGCCATTAGCCCGAAACCATGGTCTCTAGGTGGACGCTTCTCAGTTTGCCAAAGCTGGTATTGTGGCTTTGTCACCGACCCGAGGCCGCTAGTTGCGGCGACGGTCAATAGATGGCGTCTAGTTTTGACGTCCGTTTTGACGGGAGAGGCGACCTTTGTCTCTTTATATATACATGTGTGAAAATAATAGAAAATAATGTATAGGGACTACAAAATACATTAACAAACATATATTTATAAACACAATAGAAGAGTGTTCTATGATACATTTTCTATTTTTTGAGTCATGTCCGTGTTAACCTCCCCCATTGCCTTTTTCAACTTTAAAATCTAAATGAATCAATGCCCAATTACTAGGGAGATGACGTTTATTGTTATCAACCATTTGTAATTTTACTTACACCCCACTTCAAATATATATTTTATTTTATTATTACAGAAGCACGAAGTATACCATTGTGTTATATTAGAATTATTTACAACAATTACAAAGCCTTTATTTAGGGCCTCTCGCCCTATACAGGATTCGCCAGTTCACAAGGGATGGAGAGAACACTGTGTGGCCTTTTTCCGGGATATAGTCTTGTGGAATCCAAATATCGCCATCGCTATATACCTATTCTTTGATATTTCATTAATTAGCGCCGGAAATGAAGGACAAAGTTGCCCCGTTTTATCATTTAGTTTTCGTCTTTCCTCAGACAGAGCAGCACAGTCCAATAAGTAGTGCAACATCTCCATTGTTATTTCTGATCCACAGAAAGTGCATTTCAGGTCTTCACGCCTCAATAAAATCAGATGGTGTTCTCTGAAAAAAAAATTGAAAGGGTCCTAAATTGTGCGATTAATCTGATGACAGGAAAAGGGAGTTCACTTAAGAAATATTCTTCGGTGGTAAACGTTGTATATATATATCTCTATAGTGGGAATATAACTTTGATTGGGTTATTCTTGTTAAGTCGTTTTGTATTGTTTGCTCTATCGCAGTTCTTAATATTCCTGGGATAGCATTCCTTAGTGAATCAGGGTCATTACAATGAGTAAGCCACGAGGATCCGTTATTATTGAGTAAATTGCTTAATTGTTTTATAAAACCGATGGGCACACCTGTAGCACAGGATAATTGCCTCATTCTATTTAAACATAATTATTTACATATATATGTCTATAATTATTTACACAATGAATTAGTAGTGATTTATAAATCTGTGTACAAATTGCTCTAAACTTGCCAAAGTGTTCATAAGATTGAGTATATACAGAAAGATGATTTGGCATTATGTCAAAGTAAGTAAGTACAATTTGGTTAGTCAGAGAGGGCAAGCCAAAATCTTTAATAGTTTCCGGTTCCTAAATCACTTTATTAGGTACCGCTCAAAAAGAACAACCTAGTTTATGATATTTGCAACAATGAATAATATGTGATGGTTATTCACATATTAAACAAAATGTTAACAAGGGATTCAATCCCGGTTCATGGCTGTCGGGAATCGAGGGTGTTACCCACTCGTCCACCAACGATTGTTTTTTATTTAATATTTTATTTTTTAAAGTTATTATATTATTTATTTGAGTAACCCCATGGATGATTATTAATCAAAACCATTATGACTCCAGATCCCTACTATATCAGCATATACAAAATACAGGCCATTCTTTTAACACCAAACATCCCACCATACATTACAAATACATTCACAGCCAACACCAGAGACTTATACTAGAATTCATTTAATCCCATAAACAGAACAGTATCAACCGTAAAATTGACCTCCCCGATGCTTATCA
This sequence comes from Cordylochernes scorpioides, assembly GCA_030710605.1. NCBI lineage: Eukaryota > Metazoa > Arthropoda > Arachnida > Pseudoscorpiones > Chernetidae > Cordylochernes > Cordylochernes scorpioides. The sequence goes on from CP092882.1 coordinate 26,064,265, forward strand.
TGCTCTCCTGGCCTTTATGTAATTTTCTCATTTATATACTTAAACTCCATATCAGACATATCATATACTTCATTAATATTTCTTGCCTCCAGCTATGGATTTGCATCTCTTTAAATTATCCTCTATGATTAATATTTTACAAATAGTTAAATTACTCATTTGCATGCTTCTTTGCTATAGTTATGTAAATAAGTTGTGTATATATAGTCACTTCAACCATTAGTTTCGTTCAGATGTCGTATTTATACTTTATTGCCTGTCGAAGGGCTTTTGCCCGAAAGCTCGCGTCGTCAAATAATTAAAGAAACTTGTCTTCTTTCATTTTATTAAATCGCTACAAAACCATTATGTTTATCCTCCTCAATATTCGTCCATTGTTTTGTTCAAACATTCAACCTGAAATAAATATCCAGTCTTATCCTTTTTTTCTTTTCTTTTTAATTATCCCATGGGTAAGATTACACCAGGTCATGAAGGTTGAAAGCAATAATGTTTCTACTATAGTTTTGGGGTTCTTGTATAGGTCTTCCTTCTTAGCTCCAATACAGTCCAGGATAGGTGCTGGAGTTGCAGTGGAGCATTTTGAGCAAACATGAAAAAACATTTCTCCATCAATGAGTCTTATTCAAAAACGGTGTTGTGTGAATGACTTTAAATAAAGACAATATCTTATACGACTCTGATTTCTATTCAATTTTAGGATTTTTTAAGGTGTATTGTTACTAAATTCGTATATTTTTTGTGAAAAGCTCAATCACATAAATAATAACAAATAATAAAATTGTCGTAGATCATTTTCCCATTGTTTCAAATGTATAAAATCTATTACTGTAGTTTTTCTGTCTAATTTGGATTATCTTCCAGTATTTCTGATCGCTATCTTTGTTAAATTTATAATTGAAATACACATTCATGAATTTAATTGCCATATTTCCTTAAAATATTTACAATTAATATTTTTTAAAAAGGCATCTCCATTATCGTGCAACTGAAAGTTGCTGATGGCTTGCGACATCTATCGGATTAAATATCAACATTTTCTTTATTTATGAACCTTATCCCAGTACAATGTCACATTTGTACTATTTTTTCACAATTAATATTTTGTCAATATGTTTCTTTTTTTACATATATCATCAAATATTATCTCTACAGAACTTACTGCAGCTGTGATCGATGCAATTACCTTGTAATTATATGTATGTACCTTTACAGACCTAAAAGCTTATATCCATAGGTTCATTAAACACCCCTAAGCTGTCTTCCATAGAAAACGTAAAGGTATATAAGAAAATTAATCTAATACAATAGTAGAACGGTCTGGGGATTAATCTGGCGAAATCGCTGAGAGGGTTCACCACTGATGAGCTAAGCCCTTTCATTCACTAAATGTTATCATTGCAGTAAGGTCTATAGAGATCATTTTGATGATATAAGTAAAAGAGAAGCCCATTGCCGAAAATTAATTTTTTAAAATTTGAAAATATACATTTTGTTTAAAGGAGATGTAATATAGGAGAGAGATTTTTGAATCGTTCTTTAGATGTTTTACTAAATTAGAAAAAATCGCGTGAGAATGCCCTTGCAATCTCAGAAAAAATTTAACACCTTGCCAAATGCTTTATTTTTTTTTTTATTTCTTCTGACGAAGATTTTTGTTGAAACGTTGATAAAATAAAACTTTAACTGGCCAAAGTGTCTAGTTTTTAGAGAGAGGTATTCATTTATAAATAAATTCGAATCTTACTTGTATCACATTTGTCTGTAAGTCCCCAAACAACATGGATTCAGGAAATATGTACCGCGGCTATCTCCCAGATTTTATAAAATAAATGTTTTGATAGCTTACCTGAACGTGCTTGCAATTTTAAATTGGGATTTACTCGGCGCGATATTTTCTACTTCAATAGTTTTTATATTTTCCGTCAAACAAACAAGTCATGTCCCTATTTTTTTTTTAAATGGAAGAGCCAAATCTTTTTTCACTATATATAGAGGTATAGGGAATAAATATCAATTGTATGAAGTGATTTTTCCCCATTTATGTGATGAGAAACTGTACTTAGATACACGATAGGCATATAACTGGCCTTGTCCTTATTGTTTGCGGAAGAGCAGTGCTCGATGCAAATAGTTATATGTAATTCTATTGTCCTAAAAGCTTATGTCCATAGTTTGCTTGAAAACCATTTCTAAGATTCCACCCTTCATTGTAGCATATTAAATATAAAGGAAGTATATCCTGATCACGAGCACATTAAATACCCATTTCTTGGTTTCTTAAGAAGCCTCTGACGAGCGCCAACAGCGCGAAACGCGTTCGTGGATGGCTTTTCTTGATTTATCAAGAATTTGGGTTGGTTAAATATCAGGGAACAGCCTAAATCAATGAATAGTTGATTTTTGCTCCACTAGATGGCGCTCTGCCATCTAAAAATCACATGTGCTCGTGGTCAGGATAGGCTTCCTTCATTTTTAATATTAACACCTGACCCACTTATCTTTTATTTTTTTATATTGTTTTTTTCCATTGTAGCATATATAAGCAGAATCGTCCAATACAATATTAGAGCTCTAAGAAGCGGTCTGGTAGAATAAATTGGCGAAACCGCTGAGAGGGTTTACCACTGATGAGCCAAGCACTCCCAATATTTTTTCATCGCAGTAAGGACAGTAGAAGTTTGACTTATGTTTAAAAAGAAACATTCATGCTTTGGTGCTTCCATTTCCAATATATCTACACGATATGACAATTAAATAACTAAACTAATTCTGTAAAAATATTTATTTTAAATATGTAAGCATGAATTCGTGGATGGCTTTTCTTGATTCATCAAGAAATTGGGTTGACCAAATATCAGTGAACAGGTTAAATCAATGTTTAATTGATTTCTGTTCCACTAGATGGCGCTCTGAAATCTAAAAAGCACATGTGCTCCTGGTCTGAATATGCATTCATTATTTTTAATATCAAGACTTGACCCTTTTATATGTATATATTTTTCTATTGTTTTTTCATAAGCATGAATGTTTAGTTATTATCCTCTTAAATAAATCCTTCTCCTCTTTTCCTACAATGCTCCATGCGAATTTTCCATTGTTGGAAAAGTCTTTTTCTATAAATTCCTTCATTACGTATGCCGATTTCTCTTTCGCATCTTCAACGGCCTGAAGTCTTATTCCTTTTAGCACCTATACACTCATGAAAAAAACTAATAGAGTGGAAAGTATTTGATTTCGACGGTCGTCTATTCAATTTATTTTTCAAGGAGACAGAGGCAATATTATTTACACTTGGTTATCTTTTATGTCTTCAATAAAGGTCAATGTGTATTAAATAACTTTCAAAGTTATTGTCTGAATACCGATATACATTCTAAAAGGTACAACTTCCTTAGGTTATGTAAAGGAGTGTATATATACTTCTAGGAACAGATAAAAGTCACATAGGGTACTAGGTCAGGCCAATAAGCCGGATGGGCTAACACTGAATGTTTTACTTAGAGGGAAACGACTTGGCTGACAATATGATGTGCATTGTTATAATGAAGATCCCAAGACTTGTTATTTTCCAAGTTATTTTTTTTTATCGTATTCTCTCTACCGTATTCAATCTACAACTTCAAAGTACGGTTTTATTGATTGAAAGTTTGACCTTCAGAAACCCAGTGAAGAGACACAACGAATATCGAAAAAACACCAACTTATCCATGGTAGATGAACTGGCAAGCCGCTGGTAGTGTTCACCAATGATGGGTCAGGCCATCCTAATATTTGCAATATTTCACTAATAGCAGTATAGAATTGTTTTACTAAAAAATTAACTCTCGCAGTATAAATAGGCGTCACTATGCTACATAGATGAAGAGGCATACCCTGAGAGTTCTACTTTGATATCTTCCGTACTGTTAACCAACTTCCTTTTATTGATAGATTAGGACAACCACGTACGTGTTTCGGACTGTTTGTCCTCTTCAGAATGATGCAGGCCGACCTTCAAAGATCCTCTAAGGTGAGCATAAAGACTTCCTGATGAATCAATGAAAATGATGGAAAAGTTTAGAATCAACCCAAATAGACCGCAAGCTGATATTTAATCAGAAAAATAGTGTTTTGTTATTCAATACCCCTATCTAACCGCGGTCAGGATTTGCCTATTCAGCCAATTTCTCTATAATACATTCATAGATAAAACTTAAGTAAGTTTAATATTGTCGCGAAGAAAAATGATTACATAGGCTTCTGAATTACTTTAAATATTTATCTAATTATTTATAAGAAAGATTTTAAATATAAAATAAAAGTTACTATGTACATGATTCAAATCGACCCAGCAGTTAGAGCAAGAGGGTAAAACTGAGTTTTTCCCCCTACCACGTGACGCCACTGTTTTCCCTGACCGGTCCGTCCTGTCAAGAGGAAGTACCAGGAAACACTGTCCTCCTGACAATACTTTGATCGTCTGTTTTTTTAAGAAGACGGGGTCATTTTTTCACACTTTCTCATCTCATATGTCTTCAATAAAGGTCACTGTAATAACTTTCAGTGTTATTGTCTGAATCCCGATATACATGCTAAAGAGTACAACCTAAGTTTTGTCCATGAGTGTATATACATCTGAAAGCGTAAAAAAGTATATATAAAATCGGGATGAAACAATATATATTTTCTAAAATGAAAGGATTTAAAAGCACGAGTGTTTCTTTTATACATAATACAAACTTCTACTATCCTTACTGCGATGAAAAAATATATTGGGAGGGCTTGGCTCATCAGTGGTGAACCCTCCCAGCGGTTTCGCCAATTTAATCCACCAGACCGCTTCTCAGAGCTCTAATACTGTATTGGATGATTCTGCTTATATACACAGCACTGAAGGGTAGAATCTCAGAAATGGTTTTCAAGAAAACTATGGACATAATCTTATAAGACGGTAGAATTACATTCAAATACATCCAATACAGTATTAGAGCTCTGAGAAGCGGTCTGGTGGATTAAATTGGCGAAACCGCTGGGAGGGTTCACCACTGATGAGCCAAGCCCTCCCATTATATTTTTTCATCGCAGTAGGATAGTAGAAGTTTGTATTATGTATAAAAGAAACACTCGTGCTTTTAAATCCTTTTATTTTATATGTATAGATGGCGCGTTATTGCTTTGTGTTAATATTATTTTCTATTTAATTGTTTTCAATAATATTTGATATCTATTCGTTTATAAAGGTATGAAATATTGTTTGATAAAGTTATATTGTGAGTAGTTAATGAGACAAAATTTTTCACATTTAGATAGTTTAAGTTCGATAACTTCTTTTCGCTGGTTATCTTCAATTCACTTTTTAACCTAGAGGTATAGTTGGCGCAAAAGACTTCTCCTAAAATATAGCGGGCTTTCCAATTCCTAACTAGTTTCAAAGCACTGGTCTCACAAAACTTTAACTCAACTTATTTCCAAACACCACATATATACAATAAATTCATACACGTGACCAGACACTTCTGGTCAAATATAATATAAACATATTTACACAGAACGAAGTTTGACAATTATCCCGCAAATGTTTCTTTTGAACGAAAAATCGAAATTTATTTTAAGGAGAAATAACGATTATTTCTAACCTCAGGGATGAAATATGATAAGATGAATTGTGAAGAGTAATGATAAACGGAAAAATAAAGTGTCCAGGGAATTTATCATTATTCTTCACAATTCATCCTATTGTGGCATGCATGGCGTTAGAAAATAGTTCTAAAAGTGGCCAATAGGTGGCGCCATGGATTTATGCGGCGTTTCTCTGCTCTGACTCTGTTGTTGGTCCTGTTCCTTCGTCATCCCCTGTAAATAAATGGTTCTGTGCATGATTCCTCCTCCAGCCTTATCCTGTCACCTGTATTATGTAAAGTACTTGTTATATGATATTGCGACCATTCATAAATGTAGATAAAGTGTTTCAATAAAGGGTCTTGTTCTTCGGCGTTGTGCGGTCGTGACTCTCCTTCCGACAACACATCGCTGCGCCTCTGGTCAGTCCTGACTGTCCCCCCACCCGTGGTAAGGCTGACGGATACTGCCAGAGGTTGGGAGAGTTTCGCGTGTTGGCGTGGCTCCCAGGTGGTAGTGTAGGCAAGGCCAACGGTGCAAAGGGTCAGCCACAGTAAGGAAGCGTTGCGAAAGGCAGAGCACGCAACACTGGTGTCAGAAGTGGGATCCTTACTAGTGGACTGACCGGCAGTATCTGGTGGAGAGTCGGGTTTGAGGCTCTGGAGGGAACCAGATAGTTGTCGCCTTGTTTGTATGCCTGTGGAGACCAGAGGACAGAAAATGGCCTCAGAAGAACTTTTGAAGCAGTTCATGAGCCTTTGGAGGCAAGAAAGGGAGGAGAAGCTGAGGCGTGAAAGGGAGGAGAGGGAACGGAGACGAGAAGAGGAAGAGAGGCTGAGGCGAAGAGAAGAAAAGGAGGAGAAGCTGAGGCGTGAAAAGGAGGAGAAAGAACGGAGACGAGAACAAGAGGAGGAAGAGAGGCTGAGGCGAAGAGAAGAAAAAGAGGAGAAGCTGAGGCGTGAAAAGGAGGAGAAAGAACGGAGACGAGAACAAGAAAAGGAAGAGAAGCTGAGGCGAAGAGAAGAAAAAGAGGAGAAATGGGCCAAAATGCTGTCGGGGATGGGGGTGGAGCTCAAGGGGGAACTAGCTGCCCTGGACAGCAAGATGGGAGAGATAAATATCGCTTTGGAGAGCGAGGTAGATGAGAAGAAGGGAGAGTTTAGGAGGCTTGAGGATGAGCCGGCTCGTCTGAAGAGTAATGGAGGTTTTGTGGCTGGGACTGCCTCTGCAGTATTAAAAATTACTCCACCAACCTTCGACGGACAGAGTTCCTTCGGGAGTTATATGAGACAATTTGAGGCAGTTTCCCTCAACAATGGATGGGGAGAGGCCGAAAGGGCAATAAATCTCATTGTGGCTCTACGGGGACCAGCATTGGACCTGCTTCAGACAATCCCAGAGCAGGACCAACGGAGTTACGTAAGTCTGGTAAGTGCTCTAGAGTTGAGATTTGGGGATCAGCACTCAAGACACGTATTCCAATCTCAACTAAAGCTGAGAAGGCAGAAGATGGGGGAAAGCCTACAGGAATTCGAGGCCGACCTGAAGAGACTTTGTCTGATGGCATACCCCAGCGCTCCGATAGATTTATTCGATCAATGGGTAGCTCGGACTTTCATCGAGGGTATTCGGAATGTCGAGGTGCAGAAGACATTGAGACTGACCTCCTTCAACACGTCAAGAGAGGCGCTGATTCGCGCGCTAGAAATATACGCGGCATTTGAGATCAGCGACTCAGGGCCACCCAGGGTTCGTGAATCTGAGTTGACAGGGGAAGACGGTGCCGTTGGGGGCTCTAGAGATTCTGGGATTGGAACAGCAACTAAAGGTTATGAATCGGTGAACAATTCTAGAGTAGAACAGGGTACTGATTTAAAGGCAGAAGAAGAGCTAGATACAGAGCAGGGTACTGATTTAAAGGCAGAATAAAAGCTAGATACAGAGCAGGGTACTGATTTAAAGGCAGAAGAAAAGCTAGATGCAGGACAGGGTACTGATTTAAGGGTAGAAGAAAAGCTAGATGTGGAAAAGGGTACTGATTTAAAGGCAGAAGAAAAGCTAGATGCAGAACAGGGTACTGATTTAAGGGTAGAAGAAAAGCTAGATGTGGAAATGGGTACTGATTTAAGGGTAGAAGAAAAGCTAGATGCAGAACAGGGTACTGATTTAAGGGTAGAAGAAAAGCTAGAAGTGAAAAAGGGTACTGATTTAAGGGTGGAAGAAAAGCTAGATGTAGAACAGGGTACTGATTTAGAGGTAGAAGAAAACCTAGATGCAGAACAAGGTACTGAATCAAAGGTGGAAGGAGAGATTGTTGATCCAAAAGATTGGTTGAAGGAAGGGCTCGTCGATAGAGTTGATGAAATTCCACCTGAGGGAAAAGGATACTGGTTTCCTGATCGCCTTGTATTTGGGTGTGAGTCCGAAACGACGCCTATAAGGCCAGTATTTGACGACGCTTCCTGTCGAGGAAACTGCGGACTCGCCTTGAGGCGGTACTTGAGGAGGAGACCCGGTCTGCAGAGAAGAATACCTGAAATAAGGATAGAACTTCGGAAGAATAAGCTCGGAGTTTTGGCCGACCTGAAAAGATATTTCCGGATGATGGCCATTAAGAACAATGCTTGGGACTACCTCAGATTTCTGTGGAAGAAAAAGATGGACAACGATGGAATGGTGGAAAGGTTCGGAAGCAAAACCAAGGGTCGTCCATTTGAGCCGGTTGGCACTCTTCCAGGGAGAGCAATCAGAGTGGACCTGATCGGGACGATCAGGTTTGATTGGGGGGCAGTGTGGCATGCATGGCGTTAGAAAATAGTTCTAAAAGTGGCCAATAGGTGGCGCCATGGATTTATGCGGCGTTTCTCTGCTCTGACTCTGTTGTTGGTCCTGTTCCTTCGTCATCCCCTGTAAATAAATGGTTCTGTGCATGATTCCTCCTCCAGCCTCATCCTGTCACCTGTATTATGTAAAGTACTTGTTATATGATATTGCGACCATTCATAAATGTAGATAAAGTGTTTCAATAAAGGGTCTTGTTCTTCGGCGTTGTGCGGTCGTGACTCTCCTTCCGACAACACATCGCTGCGCCTCTGGTCAGTCCTGACTGTCCCCCCACCCGTGGTAAGGCTGACGGATACTGCCAGAGGTTGGGAGAGTTTCGCGTGTTGGCGTGGCTCCCAGGTGGTAGTGTAGGCAAGGCCAACGGTGCAAAGGGTCAGCCACAGTAAGGAAGCGTTGCGAAAGGCAGAGCACGCAACACTATCATACCTTATTCCTAAGGTTAGAAAGAATCGTTATTTCTCCTTAAAATAAATTTCGATTTTTCGTTCAAAGGAAACACATTTGCGGAATAATTGTCAAACTTCGTTCTAAAATCATAAGCCACATTATATTGTAATATATACACATAGTTGTTAAATATAATAATAAAAACTAACAGCCTCAGCTGAGGGCGAACCATTCTATAATAACGCCAAGAGAGTTGAACATAAGACCACCTCTCTATAAATTCCAAACCAATTTCCAAGATAAACCAATATGGAGGTCTCCTGAATACATCAGCTATTCTTGGACGCCGATAAAGACAATTCCCCAAAACACAATAAAAGAAATCTTTTTTTATTCTACGATTAGAATAATAAATCCATTTGGCAACAGGGTTATTTAACTCTCATTGATTATTGAGAATGATAACCTTCAAGGTGGTCTAGTTGGTCTTTTGGTCAATTTTTTTAAAACTGATTTTTTTACTCACAGATATAGAATTTCCATAAAGGTAAATTGAAGTAGTCTTATTTTGATAGGTTTGAGAAGAATTTGTTTTATAGTGTTTTCACACTGTACCTTATTAAATTAACATAAAGAATACTCTCTGACATACCCTACCTCTCCCTTCATTATATAAAGTGTATCTCTCCAGAATATCCACCAGACGACCTTCCGATGCTCCTCTTAGCGCGCATGCGTTAGAGCGCCATCTGTTATCACAAATTTGAACTATTTATGGCGCGTATGTTTCTTTCTCGAATAAAATAATTTTTAATTTCTTTACGGCAATGGTAAAAATGATACAAAGGCACGGCTTAGGTCAAAGAGGTTTCGCCAGTTTAATTCTGCTGCAAAATTTCATTTCCTCTCGATTACTTAATTTTGAAGTCTATACAATTTGCAGTAATTTTTCTCCAGAGCCTTCTTATTCTCTTTATTCATTTGATCTTGAGAATTTATCGACCACATCAGAAATGGAAGCATTAAAGCACGAATTTTTCTTTTTACATATAAAACAAACCTCTACTGTCCTTATTGCGATTAAAAAATTTTGAGAGGGCTTGGTTCATCAGTTTCAAAATCACATTAATAGGTACCGCTCAGCAAGAGCAACCTAATTCATGATAATTGAAACAGTGAATAATATTGTTTTGAAAATAGAGCAATCCATATTTAATTCATTAGATAATAAAAATGCATATATTGGATTTAATAAAATATTGGCAAAATAAATCTTTTATTAAATCCAATATATGCCTTTTTATTCTCTAGTGAATAATATGTGAAGGTTATTCACATATTAGACAAATTTTAACACGGGATCCAATCCCGGTTATGACTGTCGGGAATCGAGCGTGTTACCCTCTCATCCACCGACTTTTTTTTTTGGTTCATCAGTGGTGAACTCTCCCAGCGGTTTCGCCAATTTAATCCATCAGACCGCTTCTTAGAGCTCTATTACTGTGTTGGACGATTCTGTTTATATATGCTGCAATGAAGGATGGAATCTTAGAAATGGTTTTCAAGCAAACTATGGACATAAGCTTTTAGGACAGCAGAATTCTATATACAGTTACGAGCGTCATGCGTCATCTCTGTCACCGTTTGCTTTTTCTTTGGAATAGCGCTCTCCTATTGGTTGGCTACGATCACGTGGCTACGATGGCGCCGCCACTACGCGAGACACTTTGTTTTTGACTTTGCCCCCCCCCCCCCACTCGCTTTTTGGTTTTTGTAACTATTGTGTTGGAGCGGATCGCTCCTTAAATAAATGCATATATTAGTTAATAACTAAATGGAATCCTCTCTTTCTCAATTTATAATTGTAACAAATAGTATTTGAATCAAAACATTGAATCGGGTAAAACACGGGCGTTGCCCGGGTCATTCGGCTAGTTACATATAATGCTCTTCCGCAAACAATAAAGACAAGACCAGTTAGGTATAATTAATTATGAAGTAGAAGTTTGTTTTATATTTAAAGATAAACATTCGGGCTTCAATGCTTTCATATCTTATATATAGATGACACGCTTTATTATATTCTCTCTCTTCCGTCAAAATAGACTTAAAACTAGGCGCCATCTATTGACCGTCACCGCAAACAACAAAACCGGATTTGGCGAATCGAGAAGCGCCCACTTTGAGACCATGGTTCCTGGCTAATAGCCCTCGTCAATCCCTGATGAACTTTGATTTCGTGATACCTACATGGGATCATAAACGAATCATCAGAGTTTGCCAAATATATGTTCAGCTGATAAAGTGGCTTGAACAATTTCATGGCAAATTTCTATCCATACTTCAGCCATAGAATAGCTGATCTACTTCACAAGTTGAACATATCTTTGGAAGATTCTGAAGCGTTCATATGAACCTTGTGGATTGTATGAAATCAAAGCTCACCCTGGAATAAACAAGGCCATAGCCCGAAACTATGGTCTCCTGGTGGGGGCTTCTCATATTGCCAAAGCTGGTGTTACAGCTACTTCACCAACCCGAGTCCGTTAGTTTGCTGAAATAGAAAATAGATATTACTTAGCTTTTATCGTTTATTTTGGCGGGAGAAGCGACCTCTATACATATATCAACAATGGCACCTCTGACTTGAAAAGCATTAAAGAAATGCATTTTGTTATCACACTAGTACAAAACCTAATGGTGGTAATAAAATGTGAGCCACAACACCAGCTTTGGAAAATGAAGACAAATAGCCTACCTATATACCATGGTTTCGGCGTTGGCTCACATTAATGACTCACAAAATCATAACACCCGAGAGAGAAGTTATGAAATCATCAAATTGGCCAAAAAGATGTTTAAGCTTGTGACGTAGTAGGCCGATTTTCAGGCTAGATTACAACATAATACGTTTACGGAAGATGGTAACCATGTACTAGAAGTGGCACTTCTCCCTTTAAAAATGCATTGAAACAATGAATTTGTTTTTCACCCAGTACAAAACGTAAAAGTTGTGAACAAGAATGACCCACAACACCCGTTTTGTCAAATTTGGACAAAAAGGAACCTATATTCTATAATGTTGAGCTATGGCTTAATTTATTGTCTGAAAATGCCAAAACTGGTGTTGTAGCTCATTATTTATTAAAACCTTTACGTTTTGTATGTATTGGGGTGATAAATCTACTGTTTTAATGTATAATTTGTATTAATTGGGGGTGTCGGTGGAAGGATGGTCTAAACCGTTGGTTTTCGAACGCTACGATCCGGGATCGTATCCCTCATTGAGCACTTTTTATAATAATAAAATGCTCCAATGTCCCAGATATTTGCAAAATCCCAACCCCACCAGCGAGTGCTCTGACGGGGCTCTGACACATTTGTAAGTGCAAGAATCAAACTGCTTCTAACATGTGTAGACATGTGGTGCACTTAATGTAAGATTAGTTGTCAATTTCTATCCACCATGATTATCATGGCCTCTACCACGTATACTATGAAAAATCATTTTTAAAATGTATAATTTAAGGGAGAGGTTCCACTTTTGGTGCATGAATGTGCAACTTTATGTGTTATTTTTGCCTGTAAATTGACCTTGTCACTTCACCAGGTCAAACACATTTTTGACCAATTCGACCGATTTTATAACCTCTCTCATATGATATAAGGAAATTACTGCAATCTCTTCCTAGCAAGAATACCATCTCTTGATCATTCTGGAGGGATTCATCATGGAATATAAAGGGAGAGATAGATCATGGAAGGTTTCTCTTAGATTATCGAACCAAAAAAAAAAAAAAAAAAAAAATCCGTCCATATCCTACCTCTCCCTTTATAATATAAAGTTTATCTCTCCAGTATGTTTACCAGACGACCTTCCGATGTTCCTCTTAGCGCGCATGCATTGGTGCGCCATCTGTGATCAGAAATCTGAACTATTTATGACGCGTATGTTTCTTTCTCGAATTAAAGCCCGAATAATAGCCCGAATAATAATTTTAGGTCGAAAGCTAGTCTGGTGAAGAAAATGTAGAAACTTCAACTAGACAACACACAACTATCGCCCTCTGTCTGTAGAGGATAGAACCAACTATGGATATAGCTTTTTTAAAATAATGACGAATTTCTAAAATTATTAAACTGCTTATGGAAAAAAAGAATTAGGAAGTCTTGGCTCACCAGTGGTAAACTTCTCCGGATATTTCGTCAATCTGCTGGATTGAATTTGATGAAACCGCTGGGAATTTTCACCAATGAAGCCAAGCCTTCCTAATTCTCTTTTTTTTATATTCAGTTCAAATATGGTATAAATTAGTGTATTTTTTAAAAGTTCTAAGCGTTGAATGGTGACATAAAGGAAACTTTGTAATAAAGAAATTTGAATCTCACCTGACACTCTCATTGTTGAAACTCGGTTCAAGATGTCCATGTAACCTTTCTTGATGATGGAATCCAGTCTGGGCTTCTCTCTCCTCTGTAGATTCTGGTCAGCTTGCATCTGCACAAGATACACAGAGAGAATGTTCACAGATAGCTGTAGACACCCACCTCTCTAGCCTTGTCTATCACAGGCTTCAGACATTCTATAACTTTCTCTTCTTCGGGGGTCATCTTCTCTGGGAGAGGACTGTTGGCGATTGGCCTTCCTGAAACTGTCATCTTCCTCTTCTCACCTTCTTTCATCAAAGCATTGCAACATATTTTTAAATAAACCTTTCAATTCTAAACTTGTACATTATCTATATTATATTTTATCTATCCTCTCGATGTGGAAGTAGACACGGCTTCTTTTATAATATCTTGTATAATATCTCCGTCTTATTTTATATAAATTTAAAGCGCTATATCCCCCTAGGAACACTTGCGCTGTCATACATGTATGTTCCTACATTTATCTATACATATATATACAATAATTTTAGGCCGTGAATAGAATAGTCATATGATCTTAACAATGGGAAAGAGAAAAAAAACGAGAAAAGACCTGTGTACAAAATAAAGAAGTGTCTGGCAATATGTACAATAAGCATAATATAAATTATCAGTTTCTTAAAAGACATTTGTTGCTATATAATTTAAAATATATCTACAAAAGGTATTGAATTTAATAAACATTTCTGTACTGGAAATAGAAATACTTGGATCTGTTACTATTAGAATATGATCGATTCTGTAGTATTGAAAAACAGGACAATCTAGTAAAATATGTATTGAGGTCTTGTAGCTGTCTTGTAGGCATTATATCACTATAGCCTGTATATATATAGAAGAGTGCTATATTTGCATCTTTTCTACCAATAAAAAGATACCGTCTTAGTCAAACAAACTTTATTGTTTTTAGTTTACATGGTACTTGGTATAGGACCTTGTATTACAGAAGTAAGTATGGAGATGTGTGTTGCGGAAGTTTTTCATGTGTACTGATAAGAAGAACATAGCAATTACTACAATTGTTAGCACGTTTTCTTTGAAGTTTCTTCTAGAAAGAACGAGCTGACTCAATTCGATTCAATTCGATTTATTTCAAACAACAAAAGATAATTACATTACGATTTAATGCGATTTAGTTGTATATATAACACAAAAGAAAACAGAAGAAGAAGAAAAACAACAAAAAGAATGATGATAAGTAACAAAATAATTCTATTAATATGAATTATAAATAATTAATAAAATACAATAATAATAATAATAATAAAAAAACCTAACAACAATGATAATGACGGTAATGCATTCCTAACTCCTCTGTAAAGTCAGAAGATAATAGCATCATTATTATCGTAAATATAGAGGCTGCCTGGCCGGAATTCATATTTCTTGAAAATAAAGATACTTCGGCCAGTAAATCTTTTTATTACCTCCACGTTTCGAAAAATATATTTTGTCCTCGTCAGGAGCAAACAAAAAGGACGAAAGATGACGAGGACAAAAGATTTTTTGTCGAAACGTCGAGGTAATAAAAATATTTACTGGCCGAAGTATCTTTATTTTTCAAGAAAAACATCATTATTACTTCACTCATTGATAGCTACATGTTAAATAATCGCCAATAAAATAGAAAATCACACATACACTAAGTATTTATTTACTAGATTTACCAAATCTGTTTCAGCAATGTTTCACCAATAATAAGTATGGAGTAAGGTGAATATTCTTTAAAATGATATTTAGCGTCACCTTGTTAAACCTTGTTTCACACATTTGTTTTACTCCGTAAAAAATCTTAATTATAATAATTTTTAGCGATATTCTGTGTTTATTAATTAATTTATTATTAATATTAATATATTTTGTATTTTCAACCACTGAAAAAAAAAAGATAAAAATATTGTGGCGAAGAAATAATTTATATTTTATTATTTAAATTTAATTCAATTAATAAATGAAAATACTCAACAGAATATTACGCTGTATTTATGGAATCATCATAAATGTTCCATAGCTTACTGGTTCAATATTCTCTAGCTGTGCAAACAGCTATCCTACTTGGACTGACCTACCTCAATCCTAGATCTATGGCCAGCCTCCCAGACTCAACCTCAGCATGGAAATTTCTGGTTAACTGGTTCAACTCAGCAATCAAAACAGGACGCGAGTAAAAGCGCTCAACACTAGTCCATACTAGTGAGCTGGACTCCCCGGGTAGTTGGCGTTCTGCGCTCCCTGGGTTATAAATATACCTCTATCTAGCTGTAAATAGCTTCATTTTTCTCTTGTTGATAATTGTCGACTAGTCTTGCTGACGCCATCAATAAATACTTCTACATCTTAAGATATTCCAAGAATTTATTTCTTCGCTACAAAATCCTGACCACAAGCACATTTGCTTTTTAGATGGCAGAGCGCCATCTAGTGGAACAAAAATAAACTAACGTTTATTTAACTTGCTCCGTTATATTTGACTAACTCAATTTCTTGATAAATCAAGAAAAGCCATCCACGAAAGCGTTTCGCGCTGTTGGCGCGTTGTTATTTTTGCTCCACTAGATGGCGCTCTGCCATCTAAAAAGCACATGTGCTTGTGGTCAGGATATGCTTTCTTTATTTTTAATATTAACACCTGACCCACTTATTTTTTATTTTTTCTATTGTTTTTTCACATATGTATTTATATATTGGGAGAGATTAGTTCATGGCGCTCGTAATGACAGATATTTTCATAGAGAAATAAGTTTAGAGGACACACCGAGTGGAACCATCATTCCAAGAAACCAAAGGAAACAATGTCAATGACTGAGGGATATCTAAAAGTCCTTCCTACCAGAAATCTTGAAGACTTATCTCCAAAGAAACAAGGAAGAGGATGGCCAAGAATAGATTGGATTGATAAGATCAAGAAATTGCCAAATTCATCTCTCCTGGAACTAAGACAAAATCTGACAACGATGGTGATATTTAGTGACCACATTTCCTTAAATATAGGACTGTGTTGTAGTCGTGTATGTTACATATATTGCTTTTAAAACTCATAAAATTTATATTAATCTAAAATATATAAGCTATAAAATATAATAAATTTAATTTCATACGCTATATCTCAATAAAGGATAATTGCTTCTAAAGAACATCGCTATTTACAATATCAAAAATGTACATTTTCAATTTAGAAATTACAAAATTTTAAAAAGAAAAACAATTTAAGATAGTAGTTACTATTTATAAAGAGGGATAGAGAAACAAACAAAAAATACTAATAAAAATAAATTACAAGAAAAATAAAAGTTTCTAATATTAAGATATTGCGCGTCTGTGATTTTTGTGCGATATATTTTAATTATGATGCATTAGCGCGCCATCTGATATCAAAATTCGAAA
Organism: Cordylochernes scorpioides; assembly: GCA_030710605.1. Lineage (NCBI taxonomy): Eukaryota > Metazoa > Arthropoda > Arachnida > Pseudoscorpiones > Chernetidae > Cordylochernes > Cordylochernes scorpioides. The sequence continues at coordinate 26,080,912 of CP092882.1, forward strand.
CTATTATAGACGCGTATGATTGTTTTCAAAAATAAACAATTTCTACTGTCCTTACTGCAATGGAAAAATTAAACTGGCGAAACCGCTGGGAGGGTTCACCACTGATGAGCCAGGCCCTCCCATTAATTTTTCCATTGCAGTAAGGACAGTAGAAATTGTTTTATTTTTAAAAAGAATCATACGCGTCTATAATATATTTTAATATAACAAATGAAAACATTAAGACACAAATGTTTCTTTTCACAAATTAATCAAACTTCTACTGTCCTTACTGCGATAAAAAATATTGGGAAGGGGCTTGGCTCATCAGTGGTGAAACCACCAAGCGGTTCGCCAATTTAGTACTGAACATCCCTTAATATAAAAATTGGTTTAAAATAAGTTTTTTTTTCAAGACTCGCATATACCGGGTAAATATTTGGCGAATATTAAAGTGTTTCGGACATATCTCGACAAGTATGAATGTTAACATGGTCAATGTCCAACAAATTTTAATAATCGGCTAAGCTTCAACATTCGAATAAACAATTCCACTGGATGGAAAAGAAATTGTATGAAATGGTATATTTCACACATCAACGGAATACATCTCTTCAGCTACTCAATACTTCGGTAGCTATGTATCGTGACGTCTTCAAGGAAATAAATTCAAGCACGGCGCTGTTGCCGCGGTGTTTTTATATAGCACGTACTCCGCATCTCGCAAACCAAAGAAGTGTTAAATCCATACGTGAAAAAGCCAACTTGTAGGATATAGTCGATGTTTTATTAAGCCCATTGAAGAGCGATTATCTCTTGAAAGCTAGCGTTTTTTAATAAAAAGAAACTTATTGTGAGAAAATATTTTGTAATTTTAAATCTTCTGTTTTATCATTGTGATCTGCTTAGTCATCCATTACTACGTTACAATATACATCCGATTGTATAACGGAATATATCCAATTGTATAATTATATAATGGTATCAAAACTCCTGGCTGAAGTGTCTTTTACTTTAAGAACAATGAATGCCGGTTAGGCACCCTCTATCTAGATACCTTCAAGCGATCTGACGCCAGCCCACTGGTCCTGCCGCTGTCCTCTCATCTGGAAGACATTTACCATCATTCCCCTGACTGCAGGGCTGGGTCTTCTGGCGAGGCCTGGATGACGACGTCCTGGCCATCCTGGTGTCTACCAAGACGTGTCTCTATAAGTACCATATCAACATTGAACTGAGAGCGGTTCAAATAGATCCTGTCCTTGTCTGGAGGAGGACAAAATGGAGGAGCCTCCCTTCCTGAGAACAGTTTTTTTATATTTTATTTCCAAATTGCAAATAGTATCATTTATGAAAATTGTAAACTATTTTAGACGCGTAAGATTAGAAATAGTTTCTAATTTTCATAACAGATGACGCGCTAGTGCATCATAGTAGCATTTATCTTTGTTTAATTTCTCATTAATTTTTGTAACAATTGACAAAGAGTGTCAATAAAATAATTTGAATGGCTATCCTCAAGATATATAATGATAGTAAATTCAAACAATGTGAAAGTCATGTTGGGATATTACATAGAATAACTATAAATGAACTCTCGTGTTTGAAAAGGATCTCTTGTCTATAATACTCATTGTTCCTTGTTTCACATATACACTGCGTGACATTGAAAATGGAACACCAAGAAATAGAGGCCAGAAAATTATGCAAATTTCAGGGTAGACCTGCCTGACCGAGTTATGCAAATGATGTAAAATGCGCAGCTCTCGTGCGCACATGGAGTAAGATATAAGGGAAGGAACTTGCAGAAAGGACAGTATTCGTGTCGTTATTTCTTCAAGGAAAATCATTGTAGAAAATTTGTTCTTGTGTCAAAAGACACGTGTAATAACAGAGAATGCCAGGTCATCGTAAACGGAGGCAGTTCAAGCAGACAGACGCTTTTACGAGGGGCATGGTGATCGGACTGAAAAGGGCAGGTTGGTCCATACGTCAAATCGCAGCTGATACACACCTTGGTGCGTCCACGGTGCACCGACTGTGGAGAAGATGGTTGGAACAAGGAAATGTGGCAATTTATAGGAATGTCGGTGCAACCAGAGTGACGTCATCACGTGTGGATCGGGGTATCCTTCGACAAGCAGTGGCGGCCCCACAAGCCACTTGTACCGCCATCCTGCAACATGTGCAAGACACCCTAGATCATTCCATCTCGACCAGAACCATTTCCCGTCGATTGGTTGCTAATGGCTTGCACTCATGCCGTCCGCTAAGAAGACTGCCATTGACCCCACCGAATAGGCGCCAACGTTTGTAATGGTGCCGGGCTAGATCGACGTGGATGACGGAATGGCACAGGGTCGTGTTCTCAGATGAGTCGCGTTTCTGCTTGTCCAGTGATAGTCGCCGTGTACGCGTGTGGCGTCGACGTGGAGAAAGGTCCAATCCGGCAGCAATTGTGGAACAACCCACCGTGCGACAACGTGGAATCATGGTTTGGGGCGCAATCGCGTATGATTCCAGGTCACCTTTACTTCGTATTCAGGGCACTATGACGGCCCAACGATACGTTGATGATGTGCTGCGACCGGTGACACTCCCCTACCTTCAGGGGGTACCCAATGCCCTTTATCAGCAGGATAACGCCCGACCGCACACTGCTCGCATTAGCCAACAAGCTCTGCAAGATGTACAGATGCTTCCCTGGCCACCGTACTCTCCTGATCTCTTACCAATCGAGCACGTCTGGGACATCATTGGACGCCGTTTGCATGCCTTGCCACAGCCGCGTTCAGAAGACGAACTGTGGCAAATGGTTGAGAGGGAATGGAGAGCCATCCCTCAGGACGCCATCCGTACTCTGATTGACTCTCTACCTAGACGTGTTGCTGCGTGCATCGCCGTCCGCGGTGGTCCTACTTGCTACTAAGCCGACGCCGTTCTCGCTCTGTATTATGATTATCATTTTGAAATAAAGATCACTTATTGTTCGTCCCTGTCTCTCTCTGTCTGCCGAGTTTCATCACTTTCTGGCCACTATTTCTTGGTGTTCCATTTTCAATGTCACGCAGTGTATACTAAGTCTGTTTTGTTTGCTTGCTATTAATAATATTTAATACAAGTATCAGAGTCATCAAGCAACAATTCTTAACCAATTCAGTCACCGTTTGCTTTTGTGAATGGACTAAATACCCAAATATGGCCATTTCTTATAAGCATCGGTGGTTCAGTGGTAGAATGCTCGCCTGCCACGCGGGCGGCCCGGGTTCGATTCCCGGCCGATGTATTTATTTTTTTTTACAATTTTTAAAACTCATTTATATATTTTACAAGAATGACATCCACGGCGCCAATTTATAATTGTAACGAATAGTATTTGAATAAAAGCATTTAATCGGGTAAAACCCGGGTGTTGCCCGGGTCATTCGGCTAGTATATAATATGAATCATTAAAAGGTTACGAATTCATCTATCACATTATGTTTAATAAATCATTATGATGCATTAGCGCGCCATCTGTTATTAAAATTCGAAACTATTATAGACGCGTATGATTCTTTTAAAATATGGTAGATTAAACTGGCGAAACCGCTGGGAGGGTTCACCACTGATGAGCCAGGCCCTCCCATTAATATTTCCATTACAGTAAGGGCAGTAGATATTGTTTAATTTTTTAAGTAATCATACGCGTCTCTAATAGTTTCGAATAAGTCATTTTAATAATAACAATTTTCTCGAAATGGACCGTAACCCAATAGAAGTAAATTCCAAGTAAAGTGAAATCTCCATTAGTAAAACAAAGTAAAGTAAAATAAAATTGTTACATGGATGACAAGGACAAGATACCAGAGTAAAGTTGGGGAAAGAGGGGTGGACTCTAGCGGCTCCCGCTGCCATGTGGCAGGCGCTAAAAACATCATTCCAGTGTGGGGGAGGACTGAGTCTGGTTACATCTGCGGTGAGAAGAGGACGAGGCGACTTGCCTCCGGGCGTGTGGATGATCCTGCAAGGCGGTGCCAGGAGAGACTGACATCGGAGCGACCTACAAGGCGGTGTGGGTCAGGCTGCATGTGTATAGTGTGGAGCGGAACGCTTCACAAGAGGACGTTCACGGCGTCAAAGATTCTTCTGACGAGGAGGTCGAAGGCAAGTCCCGCTGTTGTATTCCTTCTGTTAAGTGAGATACAATAAAGCGCTAACTTTAGCTGCAATCCCTTCGAACTCACATGTGTATCTTTGTGGCATACTGAGTAGACAAAGTACACGAATAGTGTCTGGGTACGACGTAACAATATACAAGTAATAACCTTATACATAGTTGACAATTTGGAATGAAAACGTTCTCCTTTATATTCTAAGTCTGGCCAGTGATTTAGTGATGTGTTTTAATTGCAGTTTCCATATTTATTTTCTCTTTTAATTTGTCGGGGGTTCTGTTTGGAAGTCAGCTGCCTAGGGATATTTTGATATATATTCTTATTATTTAATTAATTAACCCAGTTAAACATCATCGCTAGAGAAGAAAATCGATGCGTTCGAGATGTTGGCGAAGTATACCTTGGACATTGATACTATCATAACTATCGATTTCGGAAGATGACCGACGGCGTGTACAACGGAATTGTTTGAGATTCTTCGGTCACATCGCGCGACGCAGGGGAATGGAGTACACCATACTGACCGGAAAGAGGTCTAGGCGACGTATACCTGAACGCCTGTCGACACGATACGTGGACCAATTAGAGAAACTCACTGGTTTAACGGTCGACGAGATGGTACATCGAGCTCAAGACAGAGATGGCTGGTGTCGTGTGGGCCATAACATTTGATAACGAATAAAATGATTCCAAAAAATACCTGGAGCGTACAGTGTCGCCATCTACTTAGATCGTAGAGAATGTGAATATGATTAGCAGACGAGAATAAAACTTCAAAAGGTTTCTACCGTTTAGATTTAAACGAAAAATGTCAATTTCTACAGGTAAACTCCGTATAATTGGTATAACTGTATAACGAATCAAAAGTTTTACGAAGGAGCATCTTTTATTATACTTGTGCTAGCTTTCGAACCTTTCGGTTCTTCAACAGGCGTGGCTAGTATGAATATACTAACAGGGTATAAGCGCGCTTGAGCCATTATATACAACATACAAATTTACATGCGAAGTGATATTTCAAATATAATTAAAATAGAAATAAGAATTATGACTATGAAATATAAAAAATAATACTATGCAAATGAACTTAAACATTTTTAAAATTAGATAAAAATTTGGGAAATACATTTATATACGCTAAAAGTTAAGCAAAATTATGATATTCACTGTATGAAAGTAGTATAACGTTTTAAAATTTGTAAAGTTTAAAACTAGTATACTTTAAAACATTTCAACACAGAAAAGTCAAGCGGGGGTCACTCCAACCCGACCACCCACCCGGGCATATCACGGGATAACTATTGAGGTATTATATGATAAATTTCCGGTAGATCTATTTTCCTGTTGATGCTGTTTGTTTGTGATGAAACGATGGATTCTAGTACCAATCTGTGCTGCTTATTGTTTACTAGACGAATGGCCCGGGCAACGCCCGGGTTTTACCCGAGTGCGAATATATTTTAAAAACGTTGTCTTGGGTGGTCGCTATAGACAGGGTGGTCTGTATAGACAGGTGTATGTATCACACAGCCGATAACAGGGTTGTCTAGAGTGGCCGCTATAGACAGGGTGGTCTGTATAGACAGGTGTATGTATCACACAGCCGATAACAGGGTTGTCTAGAGTGGCCGCTATAGACAGGGTGGTCTGTATAGACAGGTGTATGTATCACACAGCCGATAACAGGGTTGTCTAGAGTGGCCGCTATAGACAGGGTGGTCTGTATAGACAGGTGAATGTAACACACTAATGATAACAGGGTTGCCTAAGGTGACCGCTATAGACAGGGTGGTCTGTATAGACAGGTGGATGTATCACACAGCTGATAACAGGGTTGTCTAGAGTGGCCGCTATAGACAGGTGTATGTATCACACAGCTGATGACAGGGTTTTCTAGAATGGCCGCTATATACAGGTTGGTCTGTATAGACAGGTGGATGTAACACACTGCTGATTACAGGGTTGCCTAAAGTGTCCGCTATAGACAGGGTGGTCTGTATAGACAGGTGAATGTAACACACTAATGATAACAGGGTTGCCTAAGGTGACCGCTATAGGCAGGGTGGTCTGTATAGACAGGTGGATGTATCACACAGCTGATAACAGGGTTGTCTAGAGTGGCCGCTATAGACAGGTGTATGTATCGCACAGCTGATAACAGGGTTTTCTAGAATGGCCGCTATATACAGGGTGGTCTGTATAGACAGGTGGATGTAACACACTGCTGATTACAGGGTTGCCTAAAGTGTCCGCTATAGACAGGGTGGTCTGTATAGACAGGTGGATGTAACACACTGCTGATAACAGGGTTGTCTAGAATGGCCGCTATAGACAGGTGTATGTATCACACAGCTGATAACAGGGTTGTCTAGATGGGGGCAGGGAGGACACGTGTTCGCCGGCGGCAGCCAATGGGCGCGCATTCTATCCGTGAGCTTCAGAATAAGGCAATTATATAAGTAGATGTGCTGATATAGGACTTTGGGATGATCTAAGTTAAAATTATGGCCAGTGTTTGAAATATGTTGGTATATAAGTGACTTCGGGTCTCTATTGTTTATGTTTCGTTTGTGTTCGGTGATTCTGATATACGCGGTTCTGCCAGTCTCCCCCACATAGGAGGCTGGGCAAGCCTGGCAAGAAACCGCGTATACTGCTCCGGTGGAGTGGATGGGATTGTTGGGTGTGTCTGCTTTGGTGATGGGATTCCTGAGGAGGGCAGCAAGATTGGGGGAGCTGTTAAAATAAACTTGGATACCATATGGGCGAAGGATTCTGGAAATGGAAACGGAGAACAGTGAATAGGGAAGATAGCAAACGGCTCTATAAGTCGTGGAGGTCCTCGGAGCAGTGGGATCAAACGTGTGTTTGTCTATGACATTTCCCGGGTATCCTGCAGTGGTTAAAAGGGTGGTAATTCTATTTTTTTCTATGGCTTTGAATATAGGTAATGAGCAATGCGTATGTATTCTTTTGGTTAAGGTCCTGACTGTATTTATTTTATAGGCTACCGGGCTATTGGAGGAGAAATGGGTGTATAGGGATATTCTTTTTGTGATAAACTGCTGTGTGTAATTTGTGTGGAGTGCGAATAATGAGGATGTCCAGAAAAGGTAATACTAGGTTTGTTTCTGTTTCATATGTGAATTTAATGTCTGCGTGAAAGGAATGTAGAGTGTTAAGTATAGGTTGGAGCTTATTCGGTTTGATTATACAGAAGATGTCGTCCACATACCTCCTCCAATAATGGATGTCGGAAGAATGCGTCTGGTTGATCCACTGGTCCAAGGACCCCAGCACGACTTCAGCCACTATGGATGAAAGAGGGCTGCCCATTGGGGTGCCTCTGAACCTCTTATAATGCTGGTGGTTGAAAGTAAAGGTACTGATGGAAAGACATAAGGACGTTAGCCGGATTATCAGGGTTATTGTTTGATCTTGAATACCTGCTGACTTGAGAAAGGACTGTAATTTGTTTAAAATAAGAGCGTGTGGAAGGGAGAGGTATAGTGCTGTGACATCAAATGAAACCATAGTGTGATGTGCGGGAGGTTGCATTTGTGTGATCTCCTGTATGAAACTGGGTGGGTGTGTGATGTTGTATTGGTTAGGATTGTTCTTCATGATGGGGGACAATAGCTGGGCCAGATATTTAGCTAAAGTGTATGCCGGGGAGAGGTGGTATGCGATGATGGGTCGGAGTGGTACCCCCGGCTTGTGTATTTTGGGGGCACCATATATGTATGCATCCCGTGTGAGGGAACCGGTGAACTGAGTCAATTGTTCCTTGGTGATCAGCTTCGCCTTCATCAAGTTCCTAAGTGATGACTTGTAGTACTTGACCATGGCGTCTTTCGCAGATGTTGAGATATTCGTAAACGTGGATGTGTCAGCGAGTATGTTAATCATTTTTCCTTCGTAATCAGCGCTATTCAACAACACCGTCTGGTTTCCCTTGTCTGCTTTGGTGATGACCAGCGAACTAGTCTTTTTTAGTTTGTGGATAAGGGAGCGATGGTCCCGGGCATATGACACTGGGTGATAGGGCCCGCACATCACACTATGGTTTCATTTGATGTCACAGCACTATACCTCTCCCTTCCACACGCTCTTATTTTAAACAAATTACAGTCCTTTCTCAAGTCAGCAGGTATTCAAGATCAAACAATAACCCTGATAATCCGGCTAACGTCCTTATGTCTTTCCATCAGTACCTTTACTTTCAACCACCAGCATTATAAGAGGTTCAGAGGCACCCTAATGGGCAGCCCCATAGTTGCTCATAGTGGCTGAAGTCGTGATGGGGTCCTTGGACCAGTGGATCAACCAGACGCATTCTTCCGACATCCATTATTGGAGGAGGTATGTGGACGACATCTTCTGTATAATCAAACCGAATAAGCTCCAACCTATACTTAACACTCTACATTCCTTTCACGCAGACATTAAATTCACATATGAAACAGAAACAAACCTAGTATTACCTTTTCTGGACATCCTCATTATTCGCACTCCACACAAATTACACACAGCAGTTTATCACAAAAAGAATATCCCTATACACCCATTTCTCCTCCAATAGCCCGGTAGCCTATAAAATAAATACAGTCAGGACCTTAACCAAAAGAATACATACGCATTGCTCATTACCTATATTCAAAGCCATAGAAAAAAATAGAATTACCACCCTTCTAACCACTGCAGGATACCCGGGAAATTTCATAGACAAACACACGTTTGATCCCACTGCTTCGAGGACCTCCACGACTTATAGAGCCGTTTGCTATCTTCCCTATTCACTGTTCTCCGTTTCCATTTCCAGAATCCTTCGCCCATATGGTATCCAAGTTTATTTTAACAGCCCCCCCCAATCTTGCTGCCCTCCTCAGGAATCCCATCACCAAAGCAGACACACCCAACAATCCCATCCACTCCACCGGAGCAGTATACGCGGTTTCTTGCCAGGATTGCCCAGCCTCCTATGTGGGGGAGACTGGCAGAACCGCGTATATCAGAATCACCGAACACAAACGAAACATAAACAATAGAGACCCGAAGTCACTTATATACCAACATATTTCAAACACTGGCCATAATTTTAACTTAGATCATCCCAAAGTCCTATATCAGCACATAAACAATAAGCAGCACAGATTGGTACTAGAATCCATCGTTTCATCACAAACAAACAGCGTCAACAGGAAAATAGATCTACCGGAAATTTATCATATAATACCTCAATAGTTATCCCGTGATATGCCCGGGTGGGTGGTCGGGTTGGAGTGACCCCCGCTTGACTTTTCTGTGTTGAAATGTTTTAAAGTATACTAGTTTTAAACTTTACAAATTTTAAAACGTTATACTACTTGCATACAGTGAATATAATAATTTTGCTTAACTTTTAGCGTATATAAATGTATTTCCCAAATTTTTATCTAATTTTAAAAATGTTTAAGTTCATTTGCATAGTATTATTTTTTATATTTCATAGTCATAATTCTTATTTCTATTTTAATTATATTTGAAATATCACTTCGCATGTAAATTTGTATGTTGTATATAATGGCTCAAGCGCGCTTATACCCTGTTAGTATATTCATACTAGCCACGCCTGTTAAAGAACCGAAAGGTTCGAAAGCTAGCACAAGTATAATAAAAGATGCTCCTTCGTAAAACTTTTGATTCGTTATACAGAAAAATGTCAATGTCACTGAACGAGAACAGCACGTCTGCTTATTCTAGGAACATATTTTTAAGGAGAAAGAGCAAGTCTCCTCACCTCCATATAATTCGTTATATACATTCTTCATACAGAAATGTTAAGGATATTCCTAAAAGAGGACATTTTACCTCTCTTAGCTTTTTCGGTGGAATCGACACCATTTTGAGGAAATATTTGGCTGGACTTTGGAAATTTTCACATGTCCGCGTTAAAAACACACTTCTCAGTCAAAAATAATAATAATAAACTTTTAAACGGCATTTTATACGTTAAAATCTGAATTATTGGTTTTAGAATTCGTAATTTTGTTTTGTGTGTTGTCTTTTATGTTGTTGTTTTTATGTGTTTGATTTTGTTACAACTAACTCTCACTCTTAGATAGTATCTCTTTGATACCCAGTAATATATTTTTGTTGTTAAAAATAACCTGTCATCAAATTCTTGCCCAAATTTGCAGTTCTGCGAGCCAATAAAAGCTGAGATAGGTGCTTGGTCTAAAGTAAACAAGAAAGAAGACCTAAGGTCAGTGATCTATCTTTGGTGAAAGCAGGGCTATATAAATTCCAACCTTAGATCACTAAATCAGGAAGCTACGTGCTCAATTAGAAGAGTGGCTGAATGTTTTCCCGATGAGACCCTCACAAGTCCCTTTTCTTAATTAGTCCTTCTTGTTACAAAGCCATGTCTGGGCAGATAGCCGTCCTCCTTACACAGCCAATCTAGGTGTTATGTTGATGGAAACCTACAAGGTTGTCCCAAAAGTTTGTAAACACTTGCAAAAAATTGAAATAGCAATATTATTTGCCATAATTTTATTCGACGTTATGTATAATGTCTTTGTATGATGTATAAAGTAATTGTATTATGTATTATATGTATTCGCCGTAATAATATTATTCGCCGAGTAATAATAAAAACAACGTTTTAAGAAAAATACGAACTTTTAGGACAACCTTATAGCTTCCTTTATACTTTGGATTATTACATAATGCTTCAATGCGCTAAAATTCATTATGAAACCGATTGCCTTTAAGTATATCTAAGATGTAATGGCTTGTTGGCTTCTGGAGTTTCAAGTATAAAAGAGCTACCATTCCAAAATAACGTGATACTCAAATGTTTGTCATTCTAGCTGAATAAAGCAACAATTACACATCTTATAAAATGGGAGGATTTAAAATCACGAATGTTTCTTTAATACATAATTCAAACTTCTATAATATAACCAATATATTTTTTTCATCTCAGTAAGGACAGTAGAAGTTTGTATTATGTATAAAAGAAACATTCGTGCTTTTAAATCCTTTCATTTTATATGTATAGATGGCACGCTATTGCTTTGTATTAACTTTTATACATCTTCTTAATGAAATACCGAGAGACTTGTTCTCATGCTGAGGTAATAGGTCTTGAAAGGGTTTAACACCTTTTCAATGTTATTTATCCAATTATAGATATTGTATAAATCCAGCTTATAAGACGTAATGGTTTGTTAACTTCTGGAGTTTCTTATAAAAAAGAGCTACCATTCCAAAATAAAGTGATACTCAAAGACCTGCCATTCTAGCTGAATAAAGCAACTACTTACACATTTTCTTAATGAAATACGGAGACACTTGTTCTCATGCCAAGATAATAGATATTGAAAGGGTTTCAATATTTTCATTGTTATTTATTCAATCATAGATCCTATATCCAGCCATGTTCAAAAAAGGAGTATAACTTTTTATTAATGAATTCCCAACATCATCCTCATCATCTTACTAATGCTACAACTACTTTCAAGCGCAACAAATAATATAATAAATAAATAAAGATTCCAGGGCTAAGTTTCTTGTGAAAACCTTGTGGCGAGTGTCTTCTCGTGGAGGTTCTACTGTATATATTGTTGCAGCTTTGCAGGGTCGTCGACCTTGGTTTCCTCCTTCTTGGTGTTATACACGTTTCCCGAGCAGGTTTCCATATTCAAAGCAAATAAAGAAAATTAAGTAAAAATAAATTACCCTTCAAAGTTATTGTGTTTATTTATTCGTTGTCTTCCTCGTAGGTCGTGATCCGCAGTCTTGCTCTATGTCCTCTCTCGCTCCAATAACGAATAAAGATATATGTACAATAAAATATCACAAAAGGAATGAAACTATAAAAAGGAATGATGATAATCTAAATAATCTGTTTTAAATAAATATTAAATATCAGAGAATATTTTGAATAAATATAGGGCGCAATAAAATTGAGGCAACAATATTTATCATCACAATAAGGTCTGCAGAGGTAGTTTAGATGATTGATTTGAAAGAGAGCACCAAAGGGCAAATGTAAAGTTTAAAGAAAAAAACAATATTAGCAATCAACATTTGTTATATCAATATTTTTGACAAAATTCTACTCAGACTGAACCCAGTATCTACTGTAGTTGTGAGATTTCTTGAAGATCTGGACTTACCTTGTGTCAAAGCCAGAATGGTGACAAATACCGCTGCTTGTATGATGGACATTCTGGAAACATACATCCCACTATAATAATTATTATAGAATATTTACTATAGTATATACTGCCTCATCTCCGTTTTATTCTCGTTCTGATTGGCTGTTTACTGTCACATGACTTCAATCCGACAATCAGCTTTGATTTCATTAGATAATAGAGATTTCATTGAACAATGAAATTTTATATTAAATATTTGACCAAGGGCTCGATAATTAGAATTTAGTCTTTTGTAGTATTAAAACTATTTTTGTAATTCGATCTGTACTTTATTTTGCTAACACATTCATTTCAAAGTTGTATTTCTGAAATATTTCGATTTTGAGAATATTTTCTTGTTTTTTGTGTTTAGAGATCTCTGAAGCTTGATCTTCAACTGATATAATAGTCAATTTTTATAGTTCGAATTTCACCAATCGCTACATTTTCAGGTCCAATTATTCTTGGAATGGTCCGTCGCATGTGTGACGGACTCGAGTTCCTAGATGGAAGAGAGAATATATATGTCAGTATCTCAAACTCTAGTGTTGTGTTGGGTAGTTCAGTTTATATTCGGTAATTTAGAGAGATTCTTGGTGAAAGAATTTAAACCTATTATATGGACATATAATCTATTAGACAATGGGAACATATTCAAATATTACATTGAGCATTGAGTTTAATTTTTGAATACACTCATTGACAAAATAAAGTGGTATTTCTTTGATGTCGTCAGCCGTCTGCTTTTTATGGATACAAAGACAAATATGTTCACACTTGGTTATCTCGTGTGTCATCACAATAAAGGTTACTGTAATTACTTTCAGAGCTATTGTCTGAATCCCGATATACATGCTAAAAGGTATAACTTCCTTAAGTTTGTTCAATAGTTTATTTTTCGATTGCTCTCTCCTAAACTTCCCCTATTTCCTCCATTTACCTCAAATACACATGGTAAAGGTCATAATCATCATATTGTTTAGGAATTTACAGAATTTTTTACTATGAGTACTGTTAAGCTTCATAGCCCGAAGTCATGGTATACAGATTGGCTTTTGTCTAAAATATTTTTAACTTGTTATTTTTAACTGTAATGATATATAAAAATGCATTTGCGGGACAAGAATGGAGCCTGGGCTACATCACCATTTGCTCTCATGTATGGGGCTGAAATACGAACGAGAAGTGCTCCTCAGTGAAATAGGCCTTGAGGGACTCTCTTTGGAGCTCCTGTTGAATGAGGTGGTGAGAAACAGAGCTGGAGCGTTTGCGTTGTTCAAAATTTGGAAGACGGCTGAAGAGAAGGGGAGGCTATATACTTAATCTAATTGATGTAAATAATTATATGCAAATAATCTATGTCAGGATTAGAATGACGAATCATGTATGGGACTTTGATTCCAGTAAAAGGCTTGTTGTTGCTGTTGTATATAGCCACAGTGTAGAAAATACCATACTATACCTACTACATATAGGTTTCTCTCTGCATTCTTAGTTCTCTTCTCTTACTCTGTAAACTGGCGAATCCTATATAGGACGAGAGGTCCTCAATAAAGGCTTTTTGTTGTTTGTTGATATATAAAAATGCATTTTAAACTAAAGAAGTTCCACTTTTGGGACAGGCTTATCTTTGTATTTTACGGCATATATGTCAATATAGTGTAAACCTTCAATTAATCAATATAAAACTTTCCAACTATTGAAAATATCATATGGAAATGAAACTATATAAGCACGATTTAATTAAAAAAATATTTACTAATGTCCTTACTATAATGGAAAAAATATTCAGGAATGGCTTGATTCATCAGTGGTGAACCTTCACAGAGGAATCGACAGTTTAAGCATACATACCACTCTAATATAAATAAAAGAATTCAAAGTACAAGAGGATGGGTTTCTTAAAAGTTTTAATACGGGCGAGCTTTCGGGTGACTTACCCTTCTACAGGACTATAAGTTGCAGGTTTACTCATATTTAATGTCCTGTAGAAGGGTAAGTCACCCGAAAGCTCGCCCGTATTAAAACTTTTAAGAAACCCATCCTCTTGTACTTTGAATTCTTTTATTTATATTCTTCAGAGGATTTTAACTCTCTTTACATACCACTCTAATACTAGGGGGGTCGGTGGAAGGATGGTCTAAATCGTTGGTTTTCGATCGCTACGACTCGGGTTCGATTCCTGCATTGGGCACTTTTTTTCTGTTTAAAAAAATGCTCCAATGGCCCCCGATTCTTGCAAAAGTCCAACCCCAACAGCGAGTGCAAGTAACCAAACGGGGCTCTGGCACATTTGTAAGTGAAAAGTCAAACAGCTTTTCACATGTGTGGACATGTGGTACACTTACAGCAGTTGCCAACTACTACCCACCATGATTATCATGGCCTGTACCATGTATACAAGGGATAAGCAAAAAATAAATAAATAAACTGTATTGGCCTAGTCTGCTCATACACCCGGCACTTAGAAGGAATTTTTAGTGAAAGTATTCAATGAATATATAGCCATTAGATTAGAATATATAAAATATAATAAATAATAAAAAAAGATCAGGTGTATATTAAAAACAAATCAGACATATCCTGACCGATAACATGAACTTTTAGATGGCAGGGCGTCATTCTCTTCTCCATCATGTCTCTACATGTCTGTTAGAATTTATATCAATGATTATTTTCAAAAATTATATATATATATAGTCGCATACCTCGAGATATTTGCATAATATTGTTTTGTTTTGTATATTTTTACATTTTGTTTCTTATAAACAGATGGTTGATTTGCATGTCCGCGAGAAGCGCGATGTATATATATAGGTCAAGAGAGTAATAAAGTTAGAGTTTCTATTGTCATAGATCTTCTCATGTCTCGTGAATCTCGTTCTTCTAATATAGAACATCACAATATGGCGCAGCCGACAGGATCCTCAAATTCGACCATTAAAAGCCTCATCAGGGCGATGGCGGACCAGCAGCGCTTGATGGCTGACCAGCAACGCTTGATGATGGACTTGCTTCTTGAAAAGAAGAATGAAATGGTAGATGAAGAGGATTTCTATGAACAAGATGAAGAAGAAGATGATGAAGAAGAAGAAGAAGAGGAGGAAGAAGAAGAAGAAGAGGAGGAAGAAGAAGAAAGCCTTGAGTCTCTAGAAAGCCTTGAGTCTCTGGAAAGCCTTGAGTCTTTAGAAAGACTTGAGTCTCTAGAAAGCCTTGAGTCTCTAGAACGCCTTGAGTCTCTGGAAAGTATTGAGTCTCTAGAAAGTATTGAGTCTCTAGAAAGTATTGAGTCTGTAAAAAAATACTAAAAAGTCTGGAGTAAGTCTTGAAAAGTCTGAAATAAGTCTTGAAAAGTCTGAAATAAGTCTTGAAAAGTCTGGAGTAAGTCTTGAAAAGTCTGGAGTAAGCCTTGAAAGAGAGACACTAAGAGAGAAGATGGCAGTATCGAAAATCTCAAATGGAAGGCTACTTGGTGAACTTCTTTCAAAATCTGAAAGCAGAAGCATAATGAGATTTGATGAGCTCTTCTGGGGTAGAAAGTTAGTCCCTGTTGGAAAAGGCACATGGCCAAAATGTTTTTTGAGGGATGTTACTGATAATGGCGGATCTCCTGTTTATAGAATTGAACAGATATCTGAATATAGGAACCCTAATATTGATCATAGAAAAAATTGGTCTTATATTTCTCCTAGAACGATTAAAAAGGAAATAAATATTTTTGATGCTTTAAGAACCTTACAAGGTAGTGCTCAAGCCAATCTTTGTTATCCTAAAGATTTTTGGATTGTTCGTGATTTGGGATCTAAATGTTTTTCAAATATTATTGAAGATAGTGAAAAGAATAATAATTTAGATTTGAATGATATGAATTTATCTCATTTTGTCGTTTTTCATCCGGAATATGGAGGGAAATCTCTAAAGAAAGTATTGGAAAATGGAAAACTTTCGCCAGAACAATTAATGAGCATTCTTTGTCAGATTTGTATTTTGATGAGTCATGCTGAGCAAAACATCGGGTTGGTTCACAATGATATAAGTCCCAGAAATATTCTGATACGACCGACTGCTCAAAAGGTTTTGAACTACGACATTGGAGGAGAGAATTATGAAATCCCAACCAACAACTACATTGCCAAGTTGAAAGATTTTGAGATATCTCGACTCGTAAAGAATGATAATCCTAATCCGAGAGTTTTTTACGAGAATGTTTCTCAGCTAATTTGGACCTATAATAAAATGCAACTTGTATCGAGGGAAACTGTTTCTAGAACTGTAATTACTCCAATATTATATACTCTGGCCAGTTCTCTAAAAAAAACAAATGCCTACTCCAGAGGAAAATCTTAATTTAGGAGGCAAGTCTCCAGAAAAGTCTGGTAGAAGTGCTGAACTGGAAAGGATTGCGAATCCGGTAGATTATAGGAATATTATATTGAGTGGTTTGAGATCTCTAAAGATTTCAGAATCCTATGACTGTTCAAAACCTGCAGACGATGCCTCTAATCCTGCAGACGATGTCTCTGGGCCTGCAGGCGATGCCTCTAAACCTGCAGACGATGCCTCTAAGCCTGCAGACGATACCTCTAAGCCTGCAGACGATACCTCTAAGTCTGCAGACCATACCTCTAAGCCTTCAGACGATACCTCTAAGCCTTCAGACGATACCCCTGGGCCTTCAGACGATACCTCTAAGCCTTCAGACGATACCTCTAGGTCTTCAGATCTTCAACGAAATAAGAGACCTTCAAAGGAATCCCATCACAGGAGTGATGAGAGGTCATGGAGGGGGGGTCTGTCGCATACCTCGAGATATTTGCATAATATTGTTTTGTATATTTTTACATTTTGTTTCTTATAAACAGATGGTTGATTTGCATGTCCGCGAGAAGCGCGATGTATATATATAGGTCAAGAGAGTAATAAAGTTAGAGTTTCTATTGTCATAGATCTTCTCATGTCTCGTGAATCTCGTTCTTCTAATATAGAACATCACATATATATATATATTATGATGCTTTAGCGCGCCATCTGTTATCAAAATTCGAAACTATTATAAACACATAGAAGCATAGGGCGCCTCTCCCGTCAAAATAAACGTCAAAACCTGACGCCATCTATTGACCGTCGCCGCAAACTAGCGGCCTCGGGTAGGTGACAAAGCCACAACACCAGCTTTGGCAATCTGAGCAGCGTTCATCTAGAGACCATGGTTTTGGGCTAATGGCCCTCGTCAGCCTAGGGCGGACTTCTTAGTTTGCCAAAGCTGGTGTTGTAGCTTTGCCACCGACCCGAGGCCACTAGTTTGCGGCGACGGTCAATAGATGGCGTCAGGTTTTGACGTTTATTTTGACGCGAGAGGCGCCCTATGCTTCTATGGATCAATTTCCTCCCGGCAAATTTTCCATTTATTATAGACGCGTATGATTCTTTTTAAAAATAAACAATTTCTACTCCTTTTACTGCAATGTGAAAATTAATGGAAGGGTTTATATAGTTACCCCAAGAGGTTATAAAGATATTCGGAGCAAATTTCTAAATTTTCTTCCTAAATCATTTCTATAATTATCTAGATTACCTTTTGATAAATCTTCGGAATAGGTTCAACATAGCTTTGAAAACACCACAATATTTCCTTTACGTTGATTACGTACCAATTATATCTTCAGCAATTTCGAAAGTGATTTTCCAAAATTATTATTTTTTCATTACTTATATTAATTATTTCATATTATTTGATAATCATATTGAATATTTTCTTTGTTTTTTCTTCGTTAAAATAATTAAATTTATATCTTTGATATTTTTTAATATATTATCGAGTATATATGTAAGGTGAGACAAAAGAAACATCATTCATACGATTCATAAAGTGCTATGACAACCGAGGTCTAACAATAAACTCAAATAAAAATATATTTTTAAGATTGAAATATTCAATATTATTTAGTTTTTTATTTTTAATGAATATAGAACCAATTTCTAAAATTGGTGAACTAAAGAAGGTATATATACAATAACCACAAAAATATTTCATCGCCTATATAAACACCTTAGCAAATTTCAGAAAATTTGCATACTTAATAGGAACATTAAGGCTCACAAATAAATGATTAATTTTCTGAAACAGTAACTAGGATATAAGTGCATGAAAATAGCCACCTTATCTGAAGCCTATAATTCATAAATATATATATATATTTTATAAGATAAAAAGGCATATATTGGATTTAATAAAAGATTTATTTTGCCAATATTTCGGCTGGCTGAACGCCAACCTTTATCGAGGCATTACATTTTTGTATACACAAAACTCAGCGCCGTATACAAAAATGTAATGCCTCGATAAAGGTTGGCGTTCAGCCAGGCGAAATATTTGAAAAATAAATCTTTTATTAAATCCAATATATGCCTTTTTTATCTAATGAATTAAGTATGGATTGCTCTATTTAAAAATATATATATATTATAACATAATATTTCATAAATGTTTATTTATGAAAAGTTATTTTAATTGTCTTCTAATGTATCATTAATATAGGTTATCTATTTCTTATTCTAAAGATCATCTTTAATTTGCAGAATATCAATGCAGTAAAAGAGCGTCATACGAGTAAATTTATGATTTTACAAGAGGCAGAATTATAGGCTTCAGATAAGGTGGAATTTAAACTAAAGAAATTGATATAAAAGTAGGCTGCAATTAAAGTACTGTTGTAAGAAATTGGTTTCAGCGGTTAAAGGAAAGGTGCAAGAAAACTTTGTTCGGGTCGCCTTAGAGTAACAACAGAGAGAGAGAGAAAATAGGAGGATCGAAGGATTGTTGTAGCAGACACTGTACCAATGATTCAAGCAGCTCTAGATGTGCGGAATGGACCATCTCTGATCACCATTAATGACCGTATTATTGATTCAGAACTCCGTAGTCGCTGGCCTTTATTGAAAATTCCACCTTCTGCCAGACACAGAAGCGACAGGCTCAGCTGACGTCAAGAGAGACGTCTTTGGACTCAAGAATGTCTTTCTGTTTTTTTTTCTGATGAATCCATATTCAGTTTAGGGGCTTATGACGGCAGGATAGATGTTTGACGTAGGCTCCAAGAAAGATCCCATCAGGACTGTATTGTAGGAAGGAATACAGAAAGAACTCCTGCTTCATGGTGTGGAGTGACATCAGCTATGAAAGTATGACCCCTTTAGTCTTTATTCAAGACACAATGGCTGCTCAGTTATACATTACAGATATGTTGCAACCTGTTGTGTTACCATTTTTGAGCAAATTATATATACATTAATTATATAATCCCATTTCACAACTAGATAATGGCCAACCAAATACAGCCAACATGTCGCGAGCCTTTCTTTAAAATGTTGACATCCTTCCCTGTCTCTCATTTTCTCCATATTGTCGCGGAGATAAATAAAGCAAGGGCAAGTTTGGGGATAATTAATTTATTATAAGGGGTAATTATAGGGGGAGAGAGAAAGTACAACTTACCCCCAGTTAAAGCTAATCCTGAAATGAACGGCGTTAGCCACCGTCCCGTTTTCCTTATTTACAGATCAGCTTCCCAGAAGCCCCCACACCTGTGGTCCCCCCCGGGGTCCAGGGATGATTGACAGTTGTCCCATCTGGATAGAGCTACTTGACAATATATTTCTCCAATTGAGCATGTATTGGACATGATAGGGAGGAAAATCTGACAATCTCCACAGCTAAGTAGTCTTCAACGGCTTGGCAAAAGATTTAAATATCTTGATCTAGCACCCCACAAGAATCCATAAAACTGTATGACAGTAAGTCTCGCCGTGTAGCTGCTTGTATACAATACCAAGGCAAACACAAAATATTGATAAAAAGCTGTGTATCACAATAAATTTACATACTCTTTTAAAATTGAATCAAATATTTTCAATTTTTTTTTGCTTATTCCTAGTACACGTGGTATAGGCCATGATAATTATGGTGGGTAGAAGTGATTTTACTGTAAGTACACCACATGTCTACACATGTGATAAGCAGTTCGACTTTGTACTTACAACTGTGCTAGAGCCCTCTCTTTTTAAAAATGTATTAAAACAATGCTTTCTGTTTCAAGCCCTGTATACAGAACGTAATGTTTTTTGTTTATTATCCCTACTACACCTGGTACAGGACATGATAATCATGGTGAATAGTAGTTGACGACTGCTTTTAATGTAATTGCACCACATGTCTATAAATGTAAAATGAAGGAACTTAATTTTGGCAAATTCAGACCTAAACTAAACTATACCTTTGTTACATGATTACCAACTTATACCACAACTTTGTTGCATTCTGGCCTCTAAGTCGGCCTGCCATTCACCACTTTAAAGACCTTTTTGGCAATTTCGATCAATTTCCTAATTTCTCTTGTAGGATATTATGAAATCAAGGCCACAGCTGTTCTCTTATGGGCCGAAACCATGGTATACATGTTGGCCTATCTGAATTTACAAAAACTAATGTTGTGGGCCATTCTTCATCATCACCATTACGTTTTGTAATGGAATAGTGAACAGAATTTTCTTTTTTTTTAATGAATATTCAACGGTAAAGTTGTTCCTCATTTGGCAACTGAGGACCATCCTTTCTCAGTTTTAGGTCAAAAATTTCAATCCGCTAATCAATACTGTGATGTCAGACTAACATTTAAAATAGAGCGATTTGCATCTAAACATTGAGTGTGATGGCATAAGTTATTTTGTTTAAGACATACAATGAAAACGTATTGTGCCAAGCTATATAAGGCATTATAGAGTGTGTAATATAAAGCGTTAACGTACCATTTATATATAACAAATGAAGACATTAAGACGCGAATATTTTTTCCCAAATAGGTCAAACTTCAGTAGCATGTATAAGCAGAATGATCCAATACAGTATTAGAGCTCTAATGAAGTTGTCTGGTAGATTAAATTAGTGAAAAGCTAGGAAGGTTCACCACACTAATATGCCAAGACCTTTCAATATTTTTTTTATCGCAGTAAGGACAGTAAATGTTTGACTTATTTGTGAAAAGAAACATTCACGTCTTAATCTCTTCATTTATTATAGAGTGTGTAATATATAGTATATAACATAATGTAGATGCTCCGCTCACCTGAATGTCTTGTAGAAGAAAGGTGAAGCCTAATCCTTCCATGGGCGTCAACTTACACCAGATTGATTTACACTACCGCAGCTCAACAGCCCTCTATAGGTTGGTATCTTCTTTGCTCTCTTATTTTCTCCATGAAAATATCAAAAGAGGCATTTCTCTTTTTAAAAATTCATTAAAACAATGCTTTCTGTTTTCAGCCCTGTATATAGAACGTAATGTTTTTGTCATTATACCTAGTATACGTGGTACAGGCCATGATAATCATGGTGAATAGTAGTTGACGACTGATTTTAATGTAATTGCACCACATGCTTACACATGTAGAAAGTAGGAAGGTAATTTTGACAAATACAGACAAAATCTAATCTATAATAATCTACTTATATAATTGCCTTATTCTGTCTGTGTGACGTTCACTGTGTGAAGTTCACGGATAGATTTTGGTCAGAATGGATAAAATAAAAAAAGTGTCAAGGGATGGGAATCGAACCCACGACCTTCCGCTTACCGGGCAGATGCCATGACCACTAGGCTACCCTGGACATATTTTTCCGTTCATAAAGTTAATATATGATGCCAATATATATAATAATTGTACACTGCGTGACAGTGAAAATGGAACACCAAGAAATAGTGGCCACGGTGCACCGACTGTGGAGAAGATGGTTGGAACAAGGAAATGTGGCAATTTATAGGAATGTCGGTGCAACCAGAGTGACGTCAGCACGTGTGGATCGGCGTATCCTTCGACAATCAGTGGCGGCCCCACAAGCCACTTGTACCGCCATCCTGCAACATGTGCAAGACACCCTAGATCATTCCATCTCGACCAGAACTATTTCCCGTCGATTGGTTGCTAATGGCTTGCACTCATGCCGTCCGCTAAGAAGACTGCCATTGACTCCACCGAATAGGCGCCAACGTTTGGAATGGTGCCGGGCTAGATCGACGTGGATGACGGAATGGCACAGGGTCGTGTTCTCAGATGAGTCGCGTTTCTGCTTGTCCAGTGATAGTCGCCGTGTACGCGTGTGGCGTCGACGTGGAGAAAGGTCCAATCCGGCAGCAATTGTGGAACGCCCCACCGTGCGACAACGTGGAATCATGGTTTGGGGCGCAATCGCGTATGATTCCAGGTCACCTTTACTTCGTATTCAGGGCACTATGACGGCCCAACGATACGTTGATGATGTGCTGCGACCGGTGACACTCCCCTACCTTCCCCTACCCAATGCCCTTTATCAGCAGGATAACGCCCGACCGCACACTGCTCGCATTAGCCAACAAGCTCTGCAAGATGTACAGATGCTTCCCTGGCCACCGTACTCTCCTGATCTCTCACCAATCGAGCACGTCTGGGACATCATTGGACGCCGTTTGCATGCCTTGCCACAGCCGCGTTCAGAAGACGAACTGTGGCAAATGGTTGAGAGGGAATGGAGAGCCATCCCTCAGGACGCCATCCGTACTCTGATTGACTCTCTACCTAGACGTGTTGCTGCGTGCATCGCCGTCCGCGGTGGTCCTACTTGCTACTAAGCCGACGCCGTTCTCGCTCTGTATTATGACTATCATTTTGAAATAAAGATCACTTATTGTTCGTCCCTGTCTCTCTCTGTCTGCCGAGTTTCATCACTTTCTGGCCACTATTTCTTGGTGTTCCATTTTCAATGTCACGCAGTGTATAAACGAATGCAAGACAAAATCACCGCGAATGTTTCTTTTTTTAAGGCAATTTCTTTTTAAGGCAATTATCGTTTTGCACAATTACTTAATCTTTTAAAATAAATAACAATACTTAAATGAAAATATGTTTCTTTAAATAAAATAAAATAAACTTTTAAATCGTTAACCTTTTTTTATGAGAACCTTTAAATATATATAAGTACCTTATAATTGTAAAGAATAGTATTTTAATTGAAACATTTAAAAAACACACAGTTTGGAACGGGACGTTTCACAAGAGTGACATCCATGGCGCCAATTTATAATTGTAACGAATAGTATTTGAATTAAAACGTTTTAAAAATAAATATACGCACTCGGGTAAAACCCGGGCGTTGCCCGGGCCATTCGTCTAGTTTTACATAAATACCAACTTACCACAACTTTGTTGCATTCTGGCCCCTAAGTCGGCGTGCTATTCACCACTCAAACACCTTTTTGGCAATTTCGATCAATTTCCTCATTTCTCTTGTAGGATGTTAAGAAGTCAAAGCCACAACTGTACCCTTACAGGGCGAAACCATGGTATACATGTTGGCACTTTCAATCCTTCCATAGGATGGTCCATTAGACCCTTTTGCCTTCATATTTCCCCTATGAGTCTGTAATGTATAATGAAAATAATGGTAATATGCAATTTTGTGTTTTGAACTTCACGCGGATGCAACCCCTGGTAATGGTAACTACTGATGTTTCAAACCCTCTCAATATTTTCACATCGTAGTAAAGAAAATAATTGATTTATTTGAAAAGTTAAAAGAAAATCGCTGAGTAACTTTCGAACCTTATACACCTAGATTACTCTCCATAGTTGAGCTTTTAATGCCTCATTCTGCTTAGGCCTTGAATATTTTATAATTTTAGAATCAAAAACAAGTCTCCAGGGATAAATGTCTTATTTTTTTACCAACACATCGAGGGTATACCGAACCTTCTACAGGATTATCAAATATGAAATGAATATCAGATGTTCAATAGATTTATATATATAGATGGATATTTTTCCGGGAGGATATTGATCTAAAGAGACAAAAGACGCCTCTCCCGTCAAAATAGACGTCAAAACCAGACGCCATCTATTGACCGTTGCCGCAAACTAGCGGCCTCGGGTAGGTGACAAACACCACTTTGGCAGATTGTAAATATTCCATTAGATCCCGTGTGGATCTCACGGAATAAAGTCTACCCTAGACTGACGAGAGCCATTAGCCTGAAACCATGGTCTCTAGGTGGGCGCTTTTCAGTTTGCCAAAGCTAGTGTTGTGGCTTTGTTACCGACCCGAGGCCGCTAGTTTGCGGCGACGGTCAATAGATGGCGTCTGGTTTTGACGTCTATTTTGACGGGAGAAGTGAACTTTGTCTCTTTAGATTTATATATACAAGTGATATTTACATAACTTCAAATGACACCTATTTACATATTTTGTATATGTAGTTTGGTGTGTATGTCTTCTTCTTTCTTATCTCCACTCAATCATATTAGGGTATCAAGTTGTGACCCTTGATGGTGTCTGTTTGACAACCACCATGACTGGGTGATGTAGAATGCGTCTGCCTTTGTCGTTAAGACTGGGAGCACTACTCAGTGGCAGATCGACTTAGCTCCAAAAGAAATGGCCGCCTCTGCCATGAGGAACAGACGCCATGTGCAGCCGCTCCTAACATGGAGTGCAAACGCTGCTCAGCATGTATCCCTAGATTAGAAGCCCTTACAGGGTACTATCAGCCGGGCCAGCTGAGCCCAGGTTTTTTAGTGAGCTTGTTACTGCTCCCCCTCCTCCTTTTTCATCCGGGCTTTGGGACCGGCAAAGGCGGAGTTAATGGCGGTGTGTATGTAAATATCACTTATATATAAATCTATTGAACAACTAAGATTCATTTTATATTCGATAATCCTGTAGAAGGTTCGTTATACCCTCGATGTGTTTGTAATAAAAGAAGACACTTGAAGACTTGTTGATTCTGATCAAAGGATTCTAATTGTAATATATAATATGCATATATGGTTTTGACCAAGGACTTGGTTGTTGTGTGATGTATCAATATATAGCGTGAGATATTTATATTTTTAGTTCTTATGATAATTCTGTAATAGTAAAATATTATGCAAATATATAACTTCTCAGTAGCATATAATCTATTTTAATGAAATTCTACACTACCTAAGATAATTGAATATTAAGTAGAAGAGTACATAACAGTGGCGATGTTTAATATTCAAAATTTTGTTCATCAGAATGGACATTAACGAGGAATTCTTCGATTAACAGAAAACATGGGTGAATTCTGAAGGAGTATGTTTGTGACTCAGTTGGTGTCGTCTTTGGTGATAGATCGACCTCAGTACCATTAAGGAGTAGAAAGACGCCATTAGAGAAATGTCATCGAACTTCTCACAGTACCAGAAGTTACCATTTATACCAGGGGTAGGTAAACTGAGGCTCGGGAGCTACATGCGGCTCTTTGGATGTGAAGCTCTTTATATAGTTCCATACGTAAATATTATATATGGGAGTACTATTTATTGTTGGCAATTTGAAAATTTGTAAATTGTAATTTTTGACTCTTCCGATTCAAAATTTTGCCTACCCCTGGTTTAAGGCGTCTAGGCGAAGCAGAGCCTGGGTGTTTGAAGTTTATATGTTAATTTTTGTAATTATTCTTATTTTTTAATTCATAGAAGCATTTTTCTGGCAGACATATTCAATTTTTATCATCATCATTTTTTGATATTGTTTTTTTTTCTTAGTAAGTTATCAAATCATTTTGCAATTGTAGTTTTTTTTCTTTGTTTTGTTCTTTTTTAAGCAATAAAATATATAGAACTAAAGTGTAATATTCAATTCAAACATATGGAGAGCCAACATTGATTCATTTTTAAAACTAAGAAAAATCATAAGCTCATACAACTTTCACTTTTTCATATACAAGGGGTCGTCAAACTGCGGCTCGGGAGCCACATGCGGCTCTTTGGATGTGAAGCTATTTATATAGTTTCATATGTAAATATTATTTATGTGAGTACTATTTATTGTTGGCAAGAAAAACATTTTGTGGCTCTTTAAAATACTTTGAAATTTTGTAAATTGTAATTTTTGACTCTTCCAACTCAAAGTTTGCCTACTCCTAGTTTAGAGCGTCTAGGCGAAGCAGAACCTGGTTGTAGACACGCTTTACACGATATATTCGAACATTCATTTCAAAAGAAGAGTCTTCGTACAATAGAATGAACGTTGGGTGCAATGTATGAATATAGATTAGGGGATATTGATTTGATGCTTTCTGTATAAAACCTTTGAGAAATTGACGTTTTAGAATATTAGAATATTGTCTCGTTTATATGCATTTTTATATAGACAGGCATTACTTTTTGAACATATATTGTAGTTAACCAAATCGTGCAAAGATATATGCAAATTTTCTAAACTATTATAGACGCGTATGTTTCTTTTAAAAATAAAACAATCTCTACTGCCCTTACTGCAATGGAAAAAATAATGGGAGAGCCAGGCTCATCAGTGGTGAACCTTCACAGCGGTTTCACCAGTTTAATCTACCATACCGCTGCTATATTGAATATTTTTCTATTACTTTTATAGTGATACTGATGCTAGACTCTTGGAATGGTAATTTTAGATGAATTATGGACATAAGCTTTGAGGACAGTAGAATTACATATACTATAAATATATATTATGCTTCGAGCAAACGCTTTTCCGCAAATATCAATTTGTGTCTTTTATTAGATAAATCATATTATGATATGCATTAGCGCGCCATCTGTTATGAAAATTCGAAACTATTACAGACGCGTATGATTCTTTTAAAAATAAAACAATCTTTACTGCCCTTATTGCAATGGAAAAATTAATTGGAGGGCCTGGCTCATCAGTGGTGAACCCTCCCAGCGGTTTCACCAGTTCAATCTATCATACCGCTGTTATATTGAAAGAGTCTAGCAACAGTATCACTATAAAAGGAAGTTCGAAAATGCAATATAACAGCGGTATGGTAGATTAAACTGGCAAAACCGCTGGGAGGGTCCACCACTTATGAGCCAGGCCCTCCCATTGATTTTTCCATTCCAGTAAGGACAGTAGAAATTGTTTTATTCTTAAAAGAATCATACGCGTCTATAATAGTATCGAAATTTCATAACAGATGGTGCGCTAATGCATCATAATATATGCAAATATATTTTCAATTTTTGTTGGACAAAATTCTATATATAAATGCGTTTTTAAATAGTATATTTAAGAGACGTTTTTATTCATATATATATATATTTGTATATATATTATTCATATAATAATTTATTATAATAAAATTATAAGTTTGAAAAACAATTCCGGTAGTATCTACATCTTTTGTACGCTCCAGAAACCTGCGTATTTAAAAGATATATATTTAAAAATTTTATATATATTTATTTATATACTTTTTTTTCCTTTTTTTGCTTACACGTTTATCATTTAATTATTAGCAAATATTTATTTTTACTTCTGAAAAGTATAAGTAAAAGATATTAATTTTTTTATCTCTGTGTGTTTATAAATATTAATAAATAATGAAGATTTTAAATATTCTATATATGAGTAAACATTTTATAAAACATTAAATAAGTGCGCAGATAGGTGTACATGATTGATTTTTCCGCCAAAAATTAGGCAATTAGGTCATTCAATTATTTAGTAATTATTACAATATTACAACTAATTTATAGTATTATTTAATACAAAATATGAGAAATATTTATTATTATAATAAAAGTTTTAATAAAGTGTGAAAAGTATTGTAGTATAATGCAGACTTAAAAAAAGAAAAAAGAATTGGTGTCAAGGCTCTCCGAGAGAGGGCAGTAGTGGAGTGCGCCAGTCAGGATCGTCTGCAAACTGAATCTCTTCTCGAGGTAGGTGTAAACATCTGCACGTAGCCTTTATTTTATAATATTCATTATAGATTTACTTATTGAAGAACATTTTTTCTCATATTTTTCTCCTATTTATATATAATATCGAAATTTATATTTCCAAAATATAAAATGAACTTATAACATGAAAATATGTCATATAACGACGTTTTAAAAAAATAAATACTTCAAAATAATTTCTATGTTCCAATTTTTAAAAAACTTGAATATATTTTAAAGTTGATTTTGAAAATGTGTTAATATAAATTCTATGATTTCAGATCCTTAAAAATATTGGAAACTCTACTATAAATATATCGGTAATAGGTATTGAATAGTTTATATAAATACATTTTAAAATTGATATAATTTTATATATTTTTGACAAGGTAATTCACACATATAAATGATTTTAAAATTTATGTTTTATATATATTTAAAATCTTGTGCATTTCCGAATATGTGGATTTTTTAAACCTATTTTTGTTTATATAAATATTTATTGATCTATAAGGAAATTTGAGGGAAAAAAAACAATTCGAAATATAATATATGTATAAAATAAGTAAAAAAAAAATATAAGCTCTCTTTAAAGTATATAGATATAATATGTACTAAAAAGCGTTATATTTGAATCTAGAATGAAATTTTTAAGTTATTTAATAAATGCCTTAATATTACATCTTTTGAATTATCTGTTTTTCAGACAAATCTAGGTTGAAAAAATACAAAAGAAATAATTAATGATATCTTCCATCATTGAGGGAGTTTCCAAGACATTTCTTTCTGCAGCCGATTTCTTCTGCAATAATCCATGAGGTCGTCTGATTTATCGAGGCAAGTAGAATCTGTCACAGCAACAATTCTCTATGAAATATTACGTGCTTCCTCGCGTGATTTGGAATTCTGACCCGAATGTATTTAATATTAAATACATTTTGTAAATGTTTTATATATAGAGTGAAATATATTCTATTTTAAAATCTGAAACAATATTTAATATTTCTACAACTATTATAAGTAAAATATAACTATGTGTGAACGCGTATATATATATATAAAGAGAGAAAATTGATATAAAATCAATATAAAACTACATATTTATAAATAAAAATATAAATTCTGACAAGTATTTATTATTTAAATATTTACGATTCATTTTCGACCTTTTATTCTTCAGAATAATTTTGATTATCACTTTATTTAAAAGTCATTTTTTGTTGAATTTTTTAATGGCTATATATCTTTAAAATATTAAATAAGAAATAGGTTTAACTAAAACACAAAACAGTTTTTATATGATGCACGATATTTAAATATAAAATGAGAAATATAATTGCACACCTCAATATTTGGAGAGAAAGTAGGTGTCTGTGTGCGTGAGACAATTAATCCAATATAAAATATATTTTGTAATATAATTTTAAATAGAGAAGTTTATATTCTTTCTGCTTTCTCTCAAGTCAACCAAGTTGAATATAAAATAAGAAATATAAATTAACACCTCAATATTTAGAGATAAAGTAGGTGGCTGGGTGTCATACAATTAATCCAATTCAAAATATATTTCGTGATCATAATTTTAAATAGAAGTTAATATTATTTCTGTTCTCTATCAAGTCAACCAAGTTGAATATAAAATTAGGAATATAAATTTACACCTCAATATTTAGAGAGAAAGTAGGTGTCTGTATGTGTGTGAGCCAATCCAATATTAAATATATTTTGTAATCATAACTTTTAAGTTGAAGTTTAGCTTCCTCTTGATACCGAGTCTACCCTTTGTGTTACATTAGAGAATCCGGATATTGGGGATATTGTGTGCGGGGCGACAAGCATATTTCTACACACTGATGTCATCCATATGTCACGCCTGCTTTCCCAGATGTGGTAGCAGATCGATAAAATTTAGTCCATAAATCTCCATGATGTTGTAACAAAAGCTGCTTTGTGTGTGTGTGTGGTTTGCCATCTTGGAATATCAAATGGATGTTATAGTCAGACATTGACCCCTAAAAGGTAATAGGGGATTATATATATACACACCACATATTCAATATAACATTTATTTTTAAAAGCCTATCTTGATATAAATTGCAGATATTTAATTGCTATTTAAGTTTATCATCTGGATTTGCATATTGTATCAAGAAGACACATTGTGGCAGAATAGTTAAATATTTTATATATTTTTATTTGAACAATTCAAACAAACCTTTCTCAATGCCTTTTTAATATACATTTTATCACACTTAAGCAATTATCGAAAGTTTTGGGTTGGCAAAATTTGTTTCGCATTTGTATTTAATTCATTATATATTTGCATTAACAAACTTTTACCTATTGCTTTGTTTTTCATCGATATAAGCGTCTTAAACGCTAACTATTTATATGTAATAGTTGATATAAAATCTTATGCGCATTTTTATTTTGCGTTCTTTAGGTGTCTGCCTTTGTTCCTGGAAAGTCTCACATTTTCGGAAAGCTTTGCTTTTTATCTTCAACCTCAGGAAAAGCACAACCGAAGCTCATCAAATGCTCTATATAACCTATGGAAACAATGCTCCTTCATTAAGAACCTGTCAAGAGTGGTTTAAGCGATTCAAATCTGGAAATTTTGACGCCAACGACAAGTATTACGAAAATCCTCCAAAAGAGTTCGAGGATGAGTAACTTCGAGCATTATTGAATAAAGACGATGCTCAAATACAGGAAATGTAAGCGGCTTCTCTCAAAGTCACTCGACAGGCTGTTTCACTTCGTTTGTATGCTATGGGAAAGTTCCAGAAGGAAGGAAAATGGTTGCCTCACGATTTGAGTGAAAATAATAAAGGAAATCGAAAAATTATAAAGAATCCTGTTGGAAAGGTTTCAAAGAAACTCTTTTCCTCATCGTATTGGGACTTGGAATGAAAATGGGTGTATTTTGACAATCCTAAGCGCAAGAAATTATGGGTAAGCCCGATGAGTAAGCCGATATCTTGGACCGCGGAACCCAATATCCACAGCATGCAGGTTCTTCTGTGCATCTGGTGGGATCAGCACGGCATACTTTACTACGAACTTCTGCACCAAGCCGAAAGAGTCAATGCTCATCGATATCAATGACAATTAACGCAGTTAAGCCAAGAAGTCGCAGTGAAACAATCAGAATGTGCAGAATAACATAACAAGTTGATACTGCTTCACGACAATGCAATATGACAGCGCATGTTGTACAATCGGTAAAAGACACCGTCCAAGACTTCAAAAGGGAAGTCTTATCCCACCCGCCATACTCTCCAGACATCGCTCCATCGGATTATCACCCTTCATTTGATTTTCTAACCGGAAAAATTGCGGAGTCACATACTTGCGCCTCTAATAGAAAACATTATAGATATTGATAGGTAGACTGATTTCTACGCTACAATATATTGATATAAATTTAACAACCCCTGGTATTGAGCTCACATAAAATAAAAATATTCTACCTTCATAAAGATCACTGTCCTATTCTATGATCATAATATTAGTAAACATTCGATGGTCCACAAATGCCTTTCGAAAATAGCTATACAATTACCGATTGCTCCATTTTGAAAACACCATTTGAAAAAAATCTTGATTAAATTAAACTTCAAATTTTATAAAATTCATAAATAATAACCTTGGTATATATACATACATGTATATCCATTTTTATATAATGAAAAGGTATATATTGGATTAAATAAAAGATTTATTTTCCAATATTTCGGTTGGCTGAATGCCAACCTTTGACAAAGGCACTATCTTATTCAATCCAAAATATGCCTTTTTATATTCTAAAGATATAAATATGGAATGCCCTATATTCAGAATGTATATACATACATATACAGTTAAACCTGTCTATAGCACCACCTCTTGGGACTCACCAAAATAGGATGCTATAGAGAGGGAATGCTATAGACAGGTAACTTTTAATGTAAATCGCATTCTACTACTTATTTAAAATCGGGCGTTATGGAGAGGGAGGCGCTATTTAGAGGGGGCGCTATAGACAGGTTTAACTGAATGTATATTGTTGCACTAAGTTGCAGCTTTGCAGGGTCGTCGACCTCTGTTTCTTCCTTCTTGGTGTTATACACGTTTCCCGAGCAGGTTTCCATATTCAAAGCAAATAAATAAAAGTAAAAAAATAAAAATAAATAAAACTAAATTACCTTCCAACGTTATTGTGTTTATTTATTCGTGGTCTTCCTCGTAGGTCGTGATCCGCCGTCTTCCTCTAGGTCCTCTCTCGCTCTAATAACCAATCAAGATATATGTACAATGAATATTACAAAAGGAATGACTCTTAAAAAATGAATGATGATAATCTAAATATTCTGTTTTAAATAAATATTAATTATCATAGAATATTTTGAATAAATGTAAGACGCATTAAAATTGATGTAACACTTCCTCCTCTCCAGAGGTTGTCACGTCCTCGTGAATGACCTCATCCATTCTCTCATAATAAGGCTTGATTCTTGAAACATGAACTATCAGAGGGTCTTGGTCCGGATTATCTTTCGGTTCTATTAGATAATTGACGCTAGACATATTCTTTAATATTCTATATGGACCAAAATATTTTCTCAGAAGTTTCTCGCACTTTCCTATTTTCCTAATATGTGTCTAAACTGCTACTAATTCTCCTGGTTCGTAGCTTCTTTCCATGTGTTTTTTGTCATAGTACTTTTTCATTCTTTCTTGAGTCTTTATTGTGTTGTTAATAACTAATTTTCTTGTTCTGTCTATTTTGTCTTAGTGATGTTTTATTAATTCATCATAATCATCCTTGTCAATGTCCACCGAGATATTCCTGTCGTCCAAAAGAGACGTGGGTTTTCTTCCATACATCAGGAAAAAGGGAGAATATTCTGTGGTTTCCTGAATTCTAGTATTGTAAGCGTGAGTGATAAATGGGAGTATTTCGTCCCAATTCTTCTGATCAGTGTTCACATACATACTGAGTATATTGTTCAATGTTGTTCCTCTCAAATGTAGCAGGGGCATTTCATAGTCCAAAGGGCATTACGTTGAACTCATATAGGCCATGTGCTGTAGTGAAGGATATCTTTTCTTTATCTTTATCCTCAACCTCTACTTGCCAATATCCTGATTTAAGGTCAATTGCTGAAAAGTATTTGGATCCTTGAAGTGTGTCCAATATTTCATCAATTCTGGGAATTAGGTAAACATCCTTCACTGTTACATCATTCAATTTTCTGTAGTCAACGCAGAATCTGTACTTACCATCTCGCTTCTTGACCAATATTACGGGAAGGGACCATGGACTCGAGGATGATCTGATTATGCCGTCTCTGAGCATTTCATCAATTTGCTCTTTTATGATTTCTCGCTCTTTCGCGCTCACCCTATAAGGCTTGTGTTTGATCGGTTTTGCGCCTTCTGTATCAATCCGATGTTTCGCTAAGTTGGATCTTCCTAATCCCGACGAAAACAAATCCGCGTACTTTTCCAAAACTTGTTTCAATTGCTCTTTTTCCTTATATGACAAATTTTCGTTTATCTGAAATTGAGGTTCTTTATGCTCGGTTCGTTCACTTTCTTCCATAAGATTCACTTCGGCTGGCTGGCTTCCAAAGCACAATGTTTATTTTTTTTTAAATATTTTTAATGGTCGAGGTTAAGGGTTTGTTATCCGGATATATGTTACCTTATTCGCAACATTTATTAAGCTTCTCGCTAGTCGAAGTCCATTTGTTTGAAACATTTTATGGTTCTCCTCGATGATGTATTCGCCAGCCTCTTCTTCTACAAATGCTTTAATCAATTTAATAGAAAGTTCTGGTACAATGGCATCCTTTGCACCTTTTATTTTCTTCTGTTGATATTTGATTACGTCAAGAGATTTCCTGTCAAGTCATATTTGATTATTTCACGCTGACAATCAATTTTTGCGTTCATTTTCTTAAGAAAATCTCGTCCAAGTATAAATATTCGCAAATGTGTTCTCATTATCACAAATTAATGTGTAATCGTTTTGTCATCAAATTTTATATTTAAAACAATATTCCCCACGATATCTAATTCTTTGCCATCGGGTTCGGAGCATATTTTATCAGGGTTTATTATTTCAAGACCTGTATTAAGAGCTGTACTAAGGT
Source organism: Cordylochernes scorpioides (assembly GCA_030710605.1). Classification (NCBI taxonomy): domain Eukaryota; kingdom Metazoa; phylum Arthropoda; class Arachnida; order Pseudoscorpiones; family Chernetidae; genus Cordylochernes; species Cordylochernes scorpioides. Next base: position 26,115,130 of record CP092882.1, read on the forward strand.
CAACCACTGAAAGATCGGCGCCTGTATCAATCAAAGCTTCGCAGATACCGATTCTATCTACGTTAATGTTCATTTTATATTTGGGGTCCAACTTTTTAATTCCATTTATGGTCGACTTGCTTTGATTGACGGACTCAGGCGCGATGCTTAGTTTAAATCTTACAATGCGGCATATCTATTCCTTGTAGGGATACTTGAGTACGTGTTATTACTTACGTCAGCGTAGAGCAGAGGTCTCGACTTCTCAGTTCCATTATCCATTCGGATTTCTTCGTTGACCTTGTCTTGGGTAGGTGTTGGATCCTCTTCTATGATTCTTATAAACTTAACCCTACAATAACGGGCCACGTGCCCTGGCTTGTTACACTTAAAGCAGATTAGTCTTCCATCTTCCGTCCTATTTTTGCTCACTTCTTGGCTTTTATTGTAGGTGTTTCTCTGAAGGTTTGGTTTCGGCACAAAGTTTGGATTATAAGGACGTCTAGGGGTAGAGGGCTGGGAGAAGTTGTTTCGATACTGCCTGGGAGTAGGAGGGAAGTCGTTCTTGTAATTATTGTAAACAGGGGCTTGGGGCCTGGAAATGGTCTGGTAGTTTCGTGTGTCAGTCGGCGGCACGTACCTCGATTGTTGTTAGTGTCTAGAATTGCGTGGACCGTTATATAGGTTTCTGGATTTCTCCACACGTTCCCGATACTTCTTTTAAAAATAATCCATTTTCGTGCACACGACAAGAAGTTCATCGGTCGTTTTAGGAGGGTTCAGGTAGAGCGCGAATGAGTACTCTTTTTTTCATTCCTCCAATAACATGTTAAATTTTTGTTTCTTCTTCCATTGCGGGGTCAACCTTGTTGCACAACACTAGGATGTCTTCCGCGAACCTGATTGCTGGTTCATTCCAGTGTTGCATTCTGTTGAGCTTCATTCTAAGTTCTTCTTTATTCGCGTCCAGAGAAAAATCCTGAATGAGGCGGATTTTAATATTTTCCCCACTCGTGAAACTAGCTTTGTGCAAATTTAACCAGGTTTTAGCGCTTCCCGTCATGTTCATGGCAGCATAACGGGCGATTATGTAGTCTGCCCAATGGTAGAGGAAACCAATCTCTTCGAGGGATTCTATCCATAGGAGAGGTTCTTCTGTCCCGTCATATTTCGGAATTTCTATATTGGGGTTCAAAGCAACTGGTTTGAAACCAGCATCTCTACCAATTGTTGCACCAAGTTGAAGCTTTGCAGGGTCGTCGACCTTGGTTTCTTCCTTCTTGGTGTTATACACGTTTCCCGAGTGGGTTTCCATATTCAAAGCGAATAATTAAAAGTAAAAGTAAATAAATAAAAGTGAATAAAAATAAATAAAAATAAATTACCTTCCAACGTAATTGTGTTTATTTATTCGTGGTCTTCCTCGTAGGTCGTGATCCGCCGTCTTCCTCTGGGTCCTCTCTCGCTCCAATAACCAATCAAGATATATGTACAATAAATATTACAAAAGGAATGAAACTATAAAAAGGAATGATGATAATCTAAATATTCTGTTTAAAATAAATATTAAATATCATAGAATATTTTGAATAAATGTAAGACGCATTAAAATTGATGTAACAATATACACCTGTTGTATTTTTTAAAATCACTAAAAATAAAACTAGAGGTAAATAAAAACAATGTGAGTTTCCATGCCGTGAGGTAAACTGGCAAGTGGTCCCATCAGCTATTCTGGAACGATCACGAATTCACAAGTCAGTGTTGAAAGGAAACAAGGTTGACACGGCTCTAATTTTTTTTTTTAGTGTACCAATTGTGGGATTAAATCGAGAATGAATATTAAATATTTTCAAAATAAGAGAAAAAAACTTTAATAAGATTTCATAATTTAAATATAATAACTCTGTCACACAAAGAGAGTCTATTTGAACATATTAAAATTATAGGTACAATAGATATCTAAAATACAATTTGAAAACGTAAAAATAAAATTTAAGTATTATACAGTAGAATAAATAAACTAATTGTGAAATAGAGGGAAACATATACAATTCTACAAACCTATTAGCATGAATGATGTTCCTAAAACTTTAAGTTTGTATATTGTAGATAGCAGTAGTTGATGGACTGTTGAGATATAAGATGTGGTTGATGTCTTGAGAGTATTGGGCCGTCTAAATATAAAATCTGGTTGATTTATTGAGAGTATTGGATTGTTGAGATATAAGATGTGGTTGATATCTTGAGAGTATTGGTCTATTGAGATATAAGATGTGGTTGATATCTTGAGAGTATTGGTCTGTTGAGATATAAGATGTGGTTGATATCTTGAGAGTATTGGTCTGTTGAGATATAAGATGTGGTTGATATCTTGAGAGTATTGGTCTGTTGAGATATAAGATGTGGTTGATATCTTGAGAGTATTGGTCTGTTGAGATATAAGATGTGGTTGATATCTTGAGAGTATTGGTCTGTTGAGATATAAGATGTGGTTGATATCTTGAGAGTATTGGTCTGTTGAGATATAAGATGTGGTTTATATCTTGAGAGTATTGGTCTGTTGAGATATAAGATGTGGTTGATATCTTGAGAGTATTGGGCTGTTGAGATATAAGATATGGTTGATATCTTGAGAGTATTGGGCCGTCTAAATATAAGACCTGGTCAATGTATTAAGAGTATTGGACTGTTGAGATATAAGATGTGGTTGATATCTTGAGAGTATTGGTCTGTTGAGATATAAGATGTGGTTGATATCTTGAGAGTATTGGGCTGTTGAGATATAAGATATGGTTGATATCTTGAGAGTATTGGGCCGTCTAAATATAAGATCTGGTCAATGTATTGAGAGTATTGGGCTGTTGAGATATAAGATGTGGTTGATATCTTGAGAGTATTGGGCTGTTGAGATATAAGATATGGTTGATATCTTGAGAGTATTGGGCCGTCTAAATATAAGACCTGGTCAATGTATTGAGAGTATTGGGCTGTTGAGATATAAGATGTGGTTGATGTCTTGAGAGTATTGGGCTGTTGAGATATAAGATCTGGTTGATATCTTGAGAGTATTGGGCCGTCTAAATATAAGACCTGGTCAATGTATTGAGAGTATTGGGCTGTTGAGATATAAGATATGGTTGATATCTTGAGAGTATTGGGCTGTTGAGATATAAGATGTGGTTGATGTCTTGAGAGTATTGGGCTGTTGAGATATAAGATCTGGTTGATGTATTGAGAGTATTGTTCCGTCTAAATATAAGATCTGGTTGATGTCCTGAGAGTATTGGGCTGTTGAGATATAAGATCTGGTTGATCTATTGAGAGTATTGGGCTGTTGAGATATAAGATACCGGCAATGTATTGAGAGTATTGGTCTGTTGAGATATAAGATCTGGTTGATGTATTGAGAGTATTGGGCCGTCTAAATATAAGATCTGGTTGATGTATTGAGAGTATTGGTCTGTTGAGATATAAGATGTGGTTGATATCTTGAGAGTATTGGTCTGTTGAGATATAAGATGTGGTTGATATCTTGAGAGTATTGGGCTGTTGAGATATAAGATATGGTTGATATCTTGAGAGTACTGGGCCGTCTAAATATAAGACCTGGTCAATGTATTAAGAGTATTGGACTGTTGAGATATAAGATGTGGTTGATATCTTGAGAGTATTGGTCTGTTGAGATATAAGATGTGGTTGATATCTTGAGAGTATTGGGCTGTTGAGATATAAGATATGGTTGATATCTTGAGAGTATTGGGCCGTCTAAATATAAGACCTGGTCAATGTATTAAGAGTATTGGTCTGTTGAGATATAAGATGTGGTTGATATCTTGAGAGTATTGGTCTGTTGAGATATAAGATGTGGTTGATATCTTGAGAGTATTGGGCCGTCTAAATATAAGACCTGGTCAATGTATTAAGAGTATTGGACTGTTGAGATATAAGATGTGTTTGATATCTTGAGAGTATTGGTCTGTTGAGATATAAGATGTGGTTGATATCTTGAGAGTATTGGGCCGTCTAAATATAAGATCTGGTCAATGTATTGAGAGTATTGGGCTGTTGAGATATAAGATGTGGTTGATATCTTGAGAGTATTGGGCTGTTGAGATATAAGATATGGTTGATATCTTGAGAGTATTGGGCCGTCTAAATATAAGACCTGGTCAATGTATTGAGAGTATTGGGCTGTTGAGATATAAGATGTGGTTGATGTCTTGAGAGTATTGGGCTGTTGAGATATAAGATCTGGTTGATATCTTGAGAGTATTGGGCCGTCTAAATATAAGACCTGGTCAATGTATTGAGAGTATTGGGCTGTTGAGATATAAGATGTGGTTGATGTCTTGAGAGTATTGGGCTGTTGAGATATAAGATCTGGTTGATATCTTGAGAGTATTGGGCCGTCTAAATATAAGACCTGGTCAATGTATTGAGAGTATTGGGCTGTTGAGATATAAGATGTGGTTGATGTCTTGAGAGTATTGGGCTGTTGAGATATAAGATATGGTTGATATCTTGAGAGTATTGGGCTGTTGAGATATAAGATGTGGTTGATGTCTTGAGAGTATTGGGCTGTTGAGATATAAGATCTGGTTGATGTACTGAGAGTATTGTTCCGTCTAAATATAAGATCTGGTTGATGTCCTGAGAGTATTGGGCTGTTGAGATATAAGATCTGGTTGATCTATTGAGAGTATTGGGCTGTTGAGATATAAGATACCGGCAATGTATTGAGAGTATTGGTCTGTTGAGATATAAGATCTGGTTGATGTATTGAGAGTATTGGGCCGTCTAAATATAAGATCTGGTTGATGTATTGAGAGTATTGGTCTGTTGAGATATAAGATGTGGTTGATGTCTTGAGAGTATTGGGCTGTTGAGATATAAGATGTGGTTGATGTCTTGAGAGTATTGGGCCGTCTAAATATAAGACCTGGTCAATGTATTGAGAGTATTGGGCTGTTGAGATATAAGATGTGGTTGATGTCTTGAGAGTATTGGGCTGTTGAGATATAAGATCTGGTTGATATCTTGAGAGTATTGGGCCGTCTAAATATAAGACCTGGTCAATGTATTGAGAGTATTGGGCTGTTGAGATATAAGATGTGGTTGATGTCTTGAGAGTATTGGGCTGTTGAGATATAAGATCTGGTTGATATCTTGAGAGTATTGGGCCGTCTAAATATAAGACCTGGTCAATGTATTGAGAGTATTGGGCTGTTGAGATATAAGATGTGGTTGATGTCTTGAGAGTATTGGGCTGTTGAGATATAAGATATGGTTGATATCTTGAGAGTATTGGGCTGTTGAGATATAAGATGTGGTTGATGTCTTGAGAGTATTGGTCTGTTGAGATATAAGATGTGGTTGATGTCTTGAGAGTATTGGGCCGTCTAAATATAAGATCTGGTTGATGTATTGAGAGTATTGGTCTGTTGAGATATAAGATGTGGTTGATATCTTGAGAGTATTGGTCTGTTGAGATATAAGATGTGGTTGATATCTTGAGATTATTGGGTTGTTGAGATATAAGATATGGTTGATATCTTGAGAGTACTGGGCCGTCTAAATATAAGACCTGGTCAATGTATTAAGAGTATTGGACTGTTGAGATATAAGATGTGGTTGATATCTTGAGAGTATTGGTCTGTTGAGATATAAGATGTGGTTGATATCTTGAGAGTATTGGGCTGTTGAGATATAAGATATGGTTGATATCTTGAGAGTATTGGGCCGTCTAAATATAAGACCTGGTCAATGTATTAAGAGTATTGGTCTGTTGAGATATAAGATGTGGTTGATATCTTGAGAGTATTGGTCTGTTGAGATATAAGATGTGGTTGATATCTTGAGAGTATTGGGCCGTCTAAATATAAGACCTGGTCAATGTATTAAGAGTATTGGACTGTTGAGATATAAGATGTGTTTGATATCTTGAGAGTATTGGTCTGTTGAGATATAAGATGTGGTTGATATCTTGAGAGTATTGGGCCGTCTAAATATAAGATCTGGTCAATGTATTGAGAGTATTGGGCTGTTGAGATATAAGATGTGGTTGATATCTTGAGAGTATTGGGCTGTTGAGATATAAGATATGGTTGATATCTTGAGAGTATTGGGCCGTCTAAATATAAGACCTGGTCAATGTATTGAGAGTATTGGGCTGTTGAGATATAAGATGTGGTTGATGTCTTGAGAGTATTGGGCTGTTGAGATATAAGATCTGGTTGATATCTTGAGAGTATTGGGCCGTCTAAATATAAGACCTGGTCAATGTATTGAGAGTATTGGGCTGTTGAGATATAAGATCTGGTTGATGTACTGAGAGTATTGTTCCGTCTAAATATAAGATCTGGTTGATGTCCTGAGAGTATTGGGCTGTTGAGATATAAGATCTGGTTGATCTATTGAGAGTATTGGGCTGTTGAGATATAAGATACCGGCAATGTATTGAGAGTATTGGTCTGTTGAGATATAAGATCTGGTTGATGTATTGAGAGTATTGGGCCGTCTAAATATAAGACCTGGTCAATGTATTGAGAGTATTGGGCTGTTGAGATATAAGATGTGGTTGATGTCTTGAGAGTATTGGGCTGTTGAGATATAAGATCTGGTTGATATCTTGAGAGTATTGGGCCGTCTAAATATAAGACCTGGTCAATGTATTGAGAGTATTGGGCTGTTGAGATATAAGATGTGGTTGATGTCTTGAGAGTATTGGGCTGTTGAGATATAAGATATGGTTGATATCTTGAGAGTATTGGGCTGTTGAGATATAAGATGTGGTTGATGTCTTGAGAGTATTGGGCTGTTGAGATATAAGATCTGGTTGATGTATTGAGAGTATTGTTCCGTCTAAATATAAGATCTGGTTGATGTCCTGAGAGTATTGGGCTGTTGAGATATAAGATCTGGTTGATCTATTGAGAGTATTGGGCTGTTGAGATATAAGATACCGGCAATGTATTGAGAGTATTGGTCTGTTGAGATATAAGATCTGGTTGATGTATTGAGAGTATTGGGCCGTCTAAATATAAGATCTGGTTGATGTATTGAGAGTATTGGTCTGTTGAGATATAAGATGTGGTTGATGTCTTGAGAGTATTGGGCTGTTGAGATATAAGATGTGGTTGATGTCTTGAGAGTATTGGGCCGTCTAAATATAAGATCTGGTTGATGTATTGAGAGTATTGGTCTGTTGAGATATAAGATGTGGTTGATGTCTTGAGAGTATTGGTCTGTTGAGATATAAGATGTGGTTGATGTCTTGAGAGTATTGGGCCGTCTAAATATAAGATCTGGTTGATGTATTGAGAGTATTGGTCTGTTGAGATATAAGATCTGGTTGATGTCTTGAGAGTATTGGGCCGTCTAAATATAAGACCTGGTCAATGTATTGAGAGTATTGGGCTGTTGAGATATAAGATGTGGTTGATGTCTTGAGAGTATTGGGCTGTTGAGATATAAGATGTGGTTGATGTCTTGAGAGTATTGGGCTGTTGAGATATAAGATATGGTTGATATCTTGAGAGTATTGGGCTGTTGAGATATAAGATGTGGTTGATGTCTTGAGAGTATTGGGCTGTTGAGATATAAGATCTGGTTGATGTATTGAGAGTATTGTTCCGTCTAAATATAAGATCTGGTTGATGTCCTGAGAGTATTGGGCTGTTGAGATATAATATCTGGTTGATCTATTGAGAGTATTGGGCTGTTGAGATATAAGATACCGGCAATGTATTGAGAGTATTGGTCTGTTGAGATATAAGATCTGGTTGATGTATTGAGAGTATTGGGCCGTCTAAATATAAGATCTGGTTGATGTATTGAGAGTATTGGTCTGTTGAGATATAAGATGTGGTTGATGTCTTGAGAGTATTGGGCTGTTGAGATATAAGATGTGGTTGATGTCTTGAGAGTATTGGGCCGTCTAAATATAAGATCTGGTTGATGTATTGAGAGTATTGGTCTGTTGAGATATAAGATGTGGTTGATGTCTTGAGAGTATTGGTCTGTTGAGATATAAGATGTGGTTGATGTCTTGAGAGTATTGGGCCGTCTAAATATAAGATCTGGTTGATGTATTGAGAGTATTGGTCTGTTGAGATATAAGATCTGGTTGATGTCTTGAGAGTATTGGTCTGTTGAGATATAAGATATGGTTGATATCTTGAGAGTATTGGGCTGTTGAGATATAAGATGTGGTTGATGTCTTGAGAGTATTGGGCTGTTGAGATATAAGATGTGGTTGATGTCTTGAGAGTATTGGGCCGTCTAAATATAAGATCTGGTTGATGTATTGAGAGTATTGGTCTGTTGAGATATAAGATGTGGTTGATATCTTGAGAGTATTGGTCTGTTGAGATATAAGATGTGGTTGATATCTTGAGAGTATTGGGCCGTCTAAATATAAGACCTGGTCAATGTATTAAGAGTATTGGACTGTTGAGATATAAGATGTGTTTGATATCTTGAGAGTATTGGTCTGTTGAGATATAAGATGTGGTTGATATCTTGAGAGTATTGGGCTGTTGAGATATAAGATATGGTTGATATCTTGAGAGTATTGGGCCGTCTAAATATAAGATCTGGTCAATGTATTGAGAGTATTGGGCTGTTGAGATATAAGATGTGGTTGATATCTTGAGAGTATTGGGCTGTTGAGATATAAGATATGGTTGATATCTTGAGAGTATTGGGCCGTCTAAATATAAGACCTGGTCAATGTATTGAGAGTATTGGGCTGTTGAGATATAAGATGTGGTTGATGTCTTGAGAGTATTGGGCTGTTGAGATATAAGATCTGGTTGATATCTTGAGAGTATTGGGCCGTCTAAATATAAGACCTGGTCAATGTATTGAGAGTATTGGGCTGTTGAGATATAAGATATGGTTGATATCTTGAGAGTATTGGGCTGTTGAGATATAAGATGTGGTTGATGTCTTGAGAGTATTGGGCTGTTGAGATATAAGATCTGGTTGATGTATTGAGAGTATTGTTCCGTCTAAATATAAGATCTGGTTGATGTCCTGAGAGTATTGGGCTGTTGAGATATAAGATCTGGTTGATCTATTGAGAGTATTGGGCTGTTGAGATATAAGATACCGGCAATGTATTGAGAGTATTGGTCTGTTGAGATATAAGATCTGGTTGATGTATTGAGAGTATTGGGCCGTCTAAATATAAGATCTGGTTGATGTATTGAGAGTATTGGTCTGTTGAGATATAAGATGTGGTTGATGTCTTGAGAGTATTGGGCTGTTGAGATATAAGATGTGGTTGATGTCTTGAGAGTATTGGGCCGTCTAAATATAAGATCTGGTTGATGTATTGAGAGTATTGGTCTGTTGAGATATAAGATGTGGTTGATGTCTTGAGAGTATTGGTCTTTTGAGATATAAGATGTGGTTGATGTCTTGAGAGTATTGGGCCGTCTAAATATAAGATCTGGTTGATGTATTGAGAGTATTGGTCTGTTGAGATATAAGATCTGGTTGATGTCTTGAGAGTATTGGTCTGTTGAGATATAAGATGTGGTTGATGTCTTGAGAGTATTGGGCTGTTGAGATATAAGATGTGGTTGATATCCTGAGAGTATTGGGCCGTCTAAATATAAGACCTGGTCAATGTATTGAGAGTATTGGGCTGTTGAGATATAAGATGTGGTTGATATCCTGAGAGTATTGGGCCGTCTAAATATAAGACCTGGTCAATGTATTGAGAGTATTGGGCTGTTGAGATATAAGATGTGGTTGATGTCTTGAGAGAATTGGTCTGTTGAGATATAAGATGTGGTTGATATCTTGAGAGTATTGGGCTGTTGAGATATAAGATATGGTTGATATCTTGAGAGTATTGGGCCGTCTAAATATAAGACCTGGTCAATGTATTAAGAGTATTGGTCTGTTGAGATATAAGATGTGGTTGATATCTTGAGAGTATTGGTCTGTTGAGATATAAGATGTGGTTGATATCTTGAGAGTATTGGGCCGTCTAAATATAAGACCTGGTCAATGTATTAAGAGTATTGGACTGTTGAGATATAAGATGTGTTTGATATCTTGAGAGTATTGGTCTGTTGAGATATAAGATGTGGTTGATATCTTGAGAGTATTGGGCCGTCTAAATATAAGATCTGGTCAATGTATTGAGAGTATTGGGCTGTTGAGATATAAGATGTGGTTGATGTCTTGAGAGTATTGGGCTGTTGAGATATAAGATCTGGTTGATATCTTGAGAGTATTGGGCCGTCTAAATATAAGACCTGGTCAATGTATTGAGAGTATTGGGCTGTTGAGATATAAGATGTGGTTGATGTCTTGAGAGTATTGGGCTGTTGAGATATAAGATCTGGTTGATATCTTGAGAGTATTGGGCCGTCTAAATATAAGACCTGGTCAATGTATTGAGAGTATTGGGCTGTTGAGATATAAGATGTGGTTGATGTCTTGAGAGTATTGGGCTGTTGAGATATAAGATCTGGTTGATATCTAGAGAGTATTGGGCCGTCTAAATATAAGACCTGGTCAATGTATTGAGAGTATTGGGCTGTTGAGATATAAGATGTGGTTGATGTCTTGAGAGTATTGGGCTGTTGAGATATAAGATATGGTTGATATCTTGAGAGTATTGGGCTGTTGAGATATAAGATGTGGTTGATGTCTTGAGAGTATTGGGCTGTTGAGATATAAGATCTGGTTGATGTATTGAGAGTATTGTTCCGTCTAAATATAAGATCTGGTTGATGTCCTGAGAGTATTGGGCTGTTGAGATATAAGATCTGGTTGATCTATTGAGAGTATTGGGCTGTTGAGATATAAGATACCGGCAATGTATTGAGAGTATTGGTCTGTTGAGATATAAGATCTGGTTGATGTATTGAGAGTATTGGGCCGTCTAAATATAAGATCTGGTTGATGTATTGAGAGTATTGGTCTGTTGAGATATAAGATGTGGTTGATGTCTTGAGAGTATTGGGCTGTTGAGATATAAGATGTGGTTGATGTCTTGAGAGTATTGGGCCGTCTAAATATAAGACCTGGTCAATGTATTGAGAGTATTGGGCTGTTGAGATATAAGATGTGGTTGATGTCTTGAGAGTATTGGGCTGTTGAGATATAAGATCTGGTTGATATCTTGAGAGTATTGGGCCGTCTAAATATAAGACCTGGTCAATGTATTGAGAGTATTGGGCTGTTGAGATATAAGATGTGGTTGATGTCTTGAGAGTATTGGGCTGTTGAGATATAAGATCTGGTTGATATCTTGAGAGTATGGGCCGTCTAAATATAAGACCTGGTCAATGTATTGAGAGTATTGGGCTGTTGAGATATAAGATGTGGTTGATGTCTTGAGAGTATTGGGCTGTTGAGATATAAGATATGGTTGATATCTTGAGAGTATTGGGCTGTTGAGATATAAGATGTGGTTGATGTCTTGAGAGTATTGGGCTGTTGAGATATAAGATCTGGTTGATGTATTGAGAGTATTGTTCCGTCTAAATATAAGATCTGGTTGATGTCCTGAGAGTATTGGGCTGTTGAGATATAAGATCTGGTTGATCTATTGAGAGTATTGGGCTGTTGAGATATAAGATACCGGCAATGTATTGAGAGTATTGGTCTGTTGAGATATAAGATCTGGTTGATGTATTGAGAGTATTGGGCCGTCTAAATATAAGATCTGGTTGATGTATTGAGAGTATTGGTCTGTTGAGATATAAGATGTGGTTGATGTCTTGAGAGTATTGGGCTGTTGAGATATAAGATGTGGTTGATGTCTTGAGAGTATTGGGCCGTCTAAATATAAGATCTGGTTGATGTATTGAGAGTATTGGTCTGTTGAGATATAAGATGTGGTTGATGTCTTGAGAGTATTGGTCTGTTGAGATATAAGATGTGGTTGATGTCTTGAGAGTATTGGGCCGTCTAAATATAAGATCTGGTTGATGTATTGAGAGTATTGGTCTGTTGAGATATAAGATCTGGTTGATGTCTTGAGAGTATTGGGCCGTCTAAATATAAGACCTGGTCAATGTATTGAGAGTATTGGGCTGTTGAGATATAAGATGTGGTTGATGTCTTGAGAGTATTGGGCTGTTGAGATATAAGATGTGGTTGATGTCTTGAGAGTATTGGGCTGTTGAGATATAAGATATGGTTGATATCTTGAGAGTATTGGGCTGTTGAGATATAAGATGTGGTTGATGTCTTGAGAGTATTGGGCTGTTGAGATATAAGATCTGGTTGATGTATTGAGAGTATTGTTCCGTCTAAATATAAGATCTGGTTGATGTCCTGAGAGTATTGGGCTGTTGAGATATAAGATCTGGTTGATCTATTGAGAGTATTGGGCTGTTGAGATATAAGATACCGGCAATGTATTGAGAGTATTGGTCTGTTGAGATATAAGATCTGGTTGATGTATTGAGAGTATTGGGCCGTCTAAATATAAGATCTGGTTGATGTATTGAGAGTATTGGTCTGTTGAGATATAAGATGTGGTTGATGTCTTGAGAGTATTGGGCTGTTGAGATATAAGATGTGGTTGATGTCTTGAGAGTATTGGGCCGTCTAAATATAAGATCTGGTTGATGTATTGAGAGTATTGGTCTGTTGAGATATAAGATGTGGTTGATGTCTTGAGAGTATTGGTCTGTTGAGATATAAGATGTGGTTGATGTCTTGAGAGTATTGGGCCGTCTAAATATAAGATCTGGTTGATGTATTGAGAGTATTGGTCTGTTGAGATATAAGATCTGGTTGATGTCTTGAGAGTATTGGTCTGTTGAGATATAAGATATGGTTGATATCTTGAGAGTATTGGGCTGTTGAGATATAAGATGTGGTTGATGTCTTGAGAGTATTGGGCTGTTGAGATATAAGATGTGGTTGATGTCTTGAGAGTATTGGGCCGTCTAAATATAAGATCTGGTTGATGTATTGAGAGTATTGGTCTGTTGAGATATAAGATGTGGTTGATATCTTGAGAGTATTGGTCTGTTGAGATATAAGATGTGGTTGATATCTTGAGAGTATTGGGCCGTCTAAATATAAGACCTGGTCAATGTATTAAGAGTATTGGACTGTTGAGATATAAGATGTGTTTGATATCTTGAGAGTATTGGTCTGTTGAGATATAAGATGTGGTTGATATCTTGAGAGTATTGGGCTGTTGAGATATAAGATATGGTTGATATCTTGAGAGTATTGGGCCGTCTAAATATAAGATCTGGTCAATGTATTGAGAGTATTGGGCTGTTGAGATATAAGATGTGGTTGATATCTTGAGAGTATTGGGCTGTTGAGATATAAGATATGGTTGATATCTTGAGAGTATTGGGCCGTCTAAATATAAGACCTGGTCAATGTATTGAGAGTATTGGGCTGTTGAGATATAAGATGTGGTTGATGTCTTGAGAGTATTGGTCTGTTGAGATATAAGATGTGGTTGATGTCTTGATAGTATTGGGCTGTTGAGATATAAGATCTGGTTGATGTCTTGAGAGTATTGGGCCGTCTAAATATAATATCTGGTTGATGTCTTGAGAGTATTGGGCTGTTGAGATATAAGATGTGGTCAATGTCTTGAGAGTATTGGGCTGTTGAGATATAAGATCTGGTTGATGTCTTGAGAGTATTGGTCTGTTGAGATATAAGATCTGGTTGATGTATTGAGAGTATTGTTCCGTCTAAATATAAGATGTGGTTGATGTCTTGAGAGTATTGGGCTGTTGAGATATAAGATCTGGTTGATGTCTTGAGAGTATTGGGCTGTTGAGCTATAAGATATGGTTGATCTATTGAGAGTATTGGGCTGTTGAGATATAAGATACCGGCAATGTATTGAGAGAATAGGGCTGTGAGGTCTAAGTTCTGGTTGATATCTCGAGAGTATTGGGCCGTCTAAATATAATATGTGGTCAATGTATTGATAGCATTGGGCTGTTCAGCTATTAGATCTGGGTGATGTCCTGATAGTATTGGGCTGTTTAGCTATTAGATCTGGGTGATGTCCTGATAGTATTGGGCTGTTGTTGGTCTTCCTATTTCCTTACGCCGTTAGCAAGACTCGGCAAAAAGAGGTAAAATCCACTCAAATTTCAACGTTTGGATACCAAATGTAGATTTTTGAATAGTTAAAAGGGTATCATCAACTAAGGAGGACATGGCGAGGATAAAGATTGTTTTTCAAAATGAATAAAGGCCTTTACTGGCCGAAACACATTTATTTAGTTATCTAGCTGTTATACAAAATTGTGATTAATGTTAAAAGAAAAATGGCGAATAATGTGGTTATATATGGAAATCTATCCCCATAGAGACCGACAATAATCCATTACTTATTGAAATGAAGTGGACAGTTAGTGTAAATAGGAAAGTGGTGGCTTATGCAAATCTACTGTACCAACATCCTAATTAATTTCCCCGAGCTGCCAACGGATCGATGCTCCCAATCCTGCAGCCTTCATTAGATCTCAACAAACTCCCTCTTTTTACGCACCTCCAACTTTGGTTTTTATACTCTGGAGAGGCCAATCTATGCAAATTAAGTCTGAAAAGAAACCTCGCATAATTACCGTCTTAAATGGCGTCGTTTCTCAAGTTTCCATCTGGTGGCCTCTCTTGGTTTCTTTCAGCCTCTCTGCTTTAAATACATTATGCTAACTATGTGTTGTTTGACGGGTTTATAAATTCATGTTGTAATAGAACAAAGATGAAATATGGTCATATATATAATGTAATATTGCTGGAGGATGGTAATCATGTACAAAAATGGGTACCTCTCCCTTTATAAATAGTTTAAAACAATAAACTTCCCGAATTTCTTTGCGCAAACCTGTAAATTCAGTTCGGAAAATATATCATAGGACAAGCTTTGGGAAGATTAATTGTTTCAATGCATTTAATAAATGAATTTAAAACATTTTTGGACGATTAAAAAAAAAACGAAGTGCTTTCAAAATAGCTTTCTCTTTCTCAAAAATTGATTATCTTTTACATTTAACTATATATTTTTTGAATATTAATATTTTTAATGCTTTTCGCGCTCTTTCTTTTTTTTTTTTGACAATTTATTTTGCATACATTTGTCTAATAGCTGTGTTTTAGTGGGCGGGGTTGTTCGAATTGTATTTCTTCACTTTCTCACAAATCACACATGATTTTACTTTCAAATCACATAAATTCTCTCACTAGAGTCTAAGCTATGATTTGTAGGCATAGTAGCTTCAATACTGTACTCCACTTCTGTGAATTAGGACCTAATATCCTAGATTTTACATATAATAAATATTTTAAAATTACGTGAGATGGATATAAATCCTAAGAGAATGAATCTAAGATTTGTATCAATTTCAACTCGCTCATCCATTAATGTATCAGCAAAGTCACAAAAAAATATACATATTTACAGAGGCTATATATTCTTAAACCCATATACGCTTTCCCGCGTATTTATAAGAAAAAGGAATTCAACCTCAAGTTGCCTCATAGTAGTTACTATGACAGGACAGTCAACCTTAGCCTCAAAAACTTTAGTTCGAAGTGACAGTTCATATAGGAGAAGCAAAACTTCAATTCCAAACATAGGTTAGATTGGATACATTGTTCGCGAGCTCATCTAAAAGAAAAAAAGCTTTGATTACAAACCGACAATAGGTTCGAGGGGTCTTTGAAACCTAAGCGCTCTAAAGTCACATTATGGAAAGTTATCTTACTCGAGGGGGAGAGGCGAGATTCCATCATAGCTGATCCCAAAGAAGAAAGATACTATAAGAAGATATAAGCAAACCCGAGTAATATCATTTAATCACAACCTATATAACGCTTCATCCTATTACGACATAATTTCTCTGCATATATACATTGGCAAAATACTCTAGAGAGTTCTACCTGATATCATAAAAAAAAAAAAACATACAATTCTGACTCCATATACCTTTAATGCAACGCAAGGGTTGAAATGGTTTGATAGATTAGATTTGCTAAACAGTAGAAAAGGTTCATCATTTTCAACCACACTTTCTATATTCAATTTTCTGTTTAATAATTTTAAATAATTTTCTTTCCAAATTGAAATTTAGGTTTTTGAATACTTTCTAATAGAATAAATAAAATTTCTTCCTTAACATGAATAAATATTCTTTTACGATTCTGTATTTGTTCTGATATCAGAGAAGTTCTAAGAGACAAAAAAATGTCAATAAATAGGTTTAAAACTCTCCCATGACACCCAAGTTTAAATCCTCTGGTCAGAAGTCGGAGGTTGACCTCAATCGCGACGCCGTAAATAAAGAAACAAATTGTTAGCGCCGACTAGACGGATTTAGCCCTCGCAGCGCCCTCTAGGTTGCTCAAGCATGTCCCTGCTATTCCTGGCCTGCTACACAACCGTAGATATTGTGCTCCACAAATAATGCAATCCTTCAAATTAATGAACAAATGTTCCTTAGAAATACACTCAAGGACAAAACTTGAGGAAGTTGTACCCTTGAGCATGTATATCAGGATTCAGACAATAACTCTAAAAGTTATGCGATACACAGTGACCTTTATACACACACATACAGCTTTATTAAGACCACCGGTCTTATACAGATTCACTGCAGGAAGGAAGCATAGCTGGAGCTCCTATACTCCAGGCAGTGCAGAACCCAATAGCCTTCAGGTCTGACGCATGTCCACTGGCCACAGAATCCACCTTGCATAAGTGACCATTTTTGAAGACACATGAGAAAAACCACGTATATGAAAATAATTTCGTTTGTCTCTTTGAAAAAATACAGACGACCGGTGACATCAAAATATCATACTGCCTTAGATTTTTTCCATGAGTTTGATTATAAAACCATTGCCATTCCTTCTATCTTCCGCCATTACAATATGGCTGATTCAAGATGACGAGTTCGATGCATTGGCAAATTCTGAGAGCCGATCCGAACACCATAGTCTGGTGGTATGGTAATCGCTAGTTTGCAAAGACGGATTATAGATTTACCACAGATTTTGAGAGTACATTTTGACAGCAATTGTAGTTTTTAATGCTCTTTAAAATCGTACTTTCTACAAATAGTCATCAATCGAATATTTTGGAATAAAGAGCGTCAGGATCAAATACGAATAAAAAACTTGGTGTGCCTCTATTTTCACCCAAATGATAGTTAGCTATGGAAGAATTAATCTCGTTAAATATTAAAAGTATCTCAGTAAAATTTATAGAGTTTCTCATTCCAAAACTCAACGATTCAATATCTACAACACATTCCTCGCAAAATTATATAAAACTTACATTAATTAAGAAACTTTTAAGGTGGCCAGTGGAAGGATGGTCTAAATCGTTGGTTTTCGACCGCTACGACCCGGGTTCGATTCCCGCATTGGACACTTTTTCTGATATAAAAAAATGCTCCAATGGCCTCTGATTCTTGCAAAAGTCCAACCCCATCAGCGAGTGCAAGTAACCAAACGGGGCTCTGGCAGATTTATTTGTAAGTGCAAAGTCGAACTGCTTTTCACATGTGTAGACATGTGGTGCACTTACAGTAAAAGCAGTCGCCAACTTCTACCCACCATGATTAACATGGCCTGTACCACGTGTACTACGGATAAGAAAAAATAAATACAACTTTTATTCAATTTGAGTATCAAAGCAATGTATACCAATATTCTAATTTGAAGATCATTCTATAAATATACAAAAGAACTTGTACATAATATTATTTAAAAGAATGTTTATATATTTTGGAAAAAAATATATTTTATTTTATAATATTTCGTATATTATATATTACACGCTCAAGACTTTTTCAATGAATAAGATTGTCTGTAGAGGCTCGCCTTTCATTTCACATGTATATACAACTGCTATAAAATATTTAATATGTGAAATATAGGAAGCAAAGTCCTGATTCACAGAAGTGGAGCACAGTATTGAAGCTACTCTCCTTACAGATCATGGCTTGGACTGTAGTGAGACAAATTTATGTCATTAGAAAGTAAAATCATGCGTGATATGTGAGAAAGTGAATAAATACAATTACAACCACCCCGCCCACTAAATCTCAGCTATTAGACAAATATATGCAAAATAAATTGAACCAACCGACTCTCTAGGGAGGAAAGATTAAGACGAAAAGTTAGATAAGAGAGCTGAAACTTTTAAAAAATGTGTAATTAACTTTAATTAGGGGTGAAAGAATGATTGCCTCAGATATATTTAGATGAAGGTTTGTTGATTCGTGGTGTATCCACGACTTTAAATTAAAAGAATACACACATCACACTATAGCGTTTATTTCAGTGAAATATAGGTTAGGTTTTAAAACGACGTTTTGACAAGTTTTTACCGCAATTGTTCTTTTGAACGAAAAATCGTATTTTTTTTTTTAAAGAGAAATAACGACTATTTCTATCCTTAGGGATGAAGTATGAAAGGATGAATTGTGAAGAGTAATGATGAATGGAAAAATAAAAGTGTCCAATGTGGGTTCGTTTCCTATCCCTGGACAATTTTTTTTTCCGTGTTTATTATTACTCTTCACAATTCATCCTTTCATACTTTATCCCTAAGAGGGTCGGTGGAAGGATGGTCTAAACCGTTGGTTTTCGACAGCTTCGACCCGGGTTCGATTCCCGCATTGGGCACTTTTTTCTAATTAAAAAATGCTCTAATGGCCCCCGATTCTTGAAAAGTCCAACCCCACCAGCGAGTGCCAGTAATCAAACGGGGCTCTGTCACATTTGTAAGTTCAAAGTCAAACTGCTTTTCACACGTGTAGACATGTGGTGCACTTACTGTAAAATCAGTCGCCTACTTCTTCCCACCATGATTATCATGGTCTGTACCACGTGTACTAGGGATAAGCAAAAAAAAATTCATCCTTTCATAATTCATCCCTAAGGATAGAAATAGTCGTTATTTATCCTTAAAATAAATTGCAATTTTTCGTTCAAAAGAAAGATTTGCGGTAAAAACTTGTTAAACGTCGTTTTACAATCATAAGCCGCATTGTATTATAGGTTAGGTTTCAAACCACAGGTTCTCTCTCCCAATTTACACAATCTGGACGTAATTCATCTCCCTGGATAAATCTTAAGAGGGTATGGTATATTTGAGAGTATAGTAAAACTGTCATAATACTATTAAAAATAATATCATATACAAAAACGGTATATGTAAATATAAATACATTTCTATCATTAGAAAACTACTATTATATAAAATAATTATATATATATATATTTAAAATATAAATGGCATATCCTGACCATGATCACATGAGCATCTCTAGTTGGCAGAGCGCCATCTAGTTGAACAGATATAAACTAAACTTTTATTTTTATTGTTTTTTTACACACACACACATATATATATAATATTATATATATATATATATATATATATATATATATGGAAGCAATGGTCGCCTCTCCCGTCAAAATTAACGTCAGAATCTGACGCCATCTATTGACCGTCGCCGCAACTAGCGGCATCGGGTCAATGACAAAGCCGCAACACCAACTTTGGCAAACTGATAAGCGTCCACCTAGAGACCATGGTTTCGGGCTAATGGCCCTCGTCAGTCTAGGGCGGACTTTATTCCATGAGATCCACACGGGATCTAATGGAATCCTCACAATCTACCAAAGAGGTGTTTTGCTGGCAATGTGGCTGGGCCAAATCTATTGGCAAAACATAGATGGAAAATTTGCCGGGAGGAAATTAATCCATGGAAGCAATGGTCGCCTGTCAATGCGGTGACGGTCAATAGATGGCGTCAGATTCTGACGTTAATTTTGACGGGAGAGGCGACCATTGCTTCCATATATATATACAGGGTGATCCAAAAGTCCCGCACTATTTTAAAAACCAATAACTCCGCGAATATTTGCGTTAGAGCAATGCGGTAAACACCATTGTGTTCAGGATGCAATGGGATTTTTTATGGCAAATAATGAAAAATTCGAAATTGATTTTAGTTACAATTTTTTTCGCCAGATGGCGCACTACCAGAATAAGAGATTCAGCGGCCAAATTGTTTGATAAATTGAAAAATATAACTGATCGACACGTATTTTTCCTTTTTGAATACCAGGAAAGAACCCTAATAATATCAAATAACAAATTAATAAAACACCACTTCGCCAAAAGTATGAAGAATTGGTTAACGATTTTTAAATACAATCAGAGATATGTAAAATAGGTAAATGCAAATTAAAACATGTAGCAAAAAAAATGATATTTTAGATACGGTTTGTTTCCGAAGATAATAAATTTCTAATATTTTTAATTCAACTCTCTCTCATACTGTACACAATTTTAAAGAATGTGTCCCCTCAAATAAAAATATTTTTTAAATCAACCTTTTGCGTTGAAAAACGTGTTAGTAAAATCATTTTGTATTATTTTTTTGCACAAAATTTCTAAAGTTATTGGTGTACAGAAAATATTCCTTATGCTATTTCTTCTAATGAGCGAAAAGCGAAAACTAAACATAAGGGGAAAAATTGTGTGTACCAGTGTTATTCGAGAAGTTATAAAACTCTGGTTTGCACGACATAATATGTGAGCAAATGACAAACAAAAAATTACTGTTCACAAAAAGAAAAGTCAAGATGTGAGGACAGCATTTATTATCCCCATATCCCAACACAAAGAGCTGCAAAATATTGGTAGATAATATAATACATGGCAGCTTATATAACACATGAGGTAACTGCCTTCTCTCTTGTATTAGGTCACAATCCTTGCTCAATGTAGCATCCTTCATTCTCAATCACCGCCTGCAGACGATAAATGACAGAATGGACAGCATTAAATAACATATCTGTTGAAATTGATAAAAGGTGCCATCTGATAGAAACCTTCAACATGGCCAATATGGTAGGCCAGCATCGATAAACACACGATTTATTGTACCCCCATAAACAAAAATTGCAAGGCGTCAAGTCTGGTGATCTTGGAGGCCACTGGTATATGGCGACTTATCCCACGAATTTCACCGAACGTATCCTTCAGCAATTGTTTGTAACCGCGGGAGATATGAGGAGGTCCTCCAACTTTCATGAATGTTATTTCGCTTAGTGCTTTTTCCCTGCAATATGGGAATACCCTTTTCTCTCAAAAGTTGAACATAACGTTCACCAGTTACAAAAACGGTTTTAAAAGTTCTTCCATTGATTTTTCAAAGAAAAATGGCCCAATAATAAAAGAAGAAGTGAACCCACACAAAACTGTAACTCTAGGCTGATAAAGTGGCATTTCTGTAAAAATCCTAGGGTTTTCTGTTGCCCAAAAGCGGCTGTTTTGAATGTTAAATTCTCCGTTTAGAGAAAAGTGAGCATCATCTGTCCACAGAACATTCGACAGCCAGTTTTCATCACTATCAATTTTTCGGAAAACCCATGCAGCGAATTCATGACGCATCTGAAAATCGCCAACTTTCAGCTCGTTATATCTTTGAATTTTGTATGGGTACACACAATAGAGACATTAAGTGAAGCCTCTTCGGATATCACAATCATACACGGCGATTTTAACGCCAAAAGTTCAACTTGGGGATCATCTGTCCAGGATAACAAAGGTCACCGACCTCGACCTTACACCATTAAATAAGGGAGAGAACACCTATCTATTCAAGTCCACAGGCACAGAATCCGCAATAGACATCACAGCGATAAATTTCAACATCGCACCCACAACACAATGGAAAATCCTGAGAGGTGCAATCAGTGACCACAGACGAATTTTAACAACCCTAAACTTCAAAATTGAGAATGTCCAATAGAATAAAAGAACATGGAACTTTAGGAAAGCTGACTTGAAAAAAATTCACAGAAAAGCGTGAAGAACTGTGCAACGAAAAATTGAATTACAGAACGATTGACAAAAACTTTGAAAACTTCTCTTCGAATATATCAAACGCTGCAAAAGCATCGATACCTAGAGGTAGACGTAAAGACCTGCGGATACCTTACTGGAAGGACCTCAATATCGAGGCAATGATTTCAGAGAGAGACAATATCAATGAACTTCTTTAAAAAATAAAAGAGAAGAAAAGATAAAGGAACACATTGAAATTGGTCACAAAATAGAACAAGAAAATTGGATATGCAAACAAGAAAAATGGCAGATTTCTGCGAAAATATGGATCCAAGAAAGGACAGCCAACACTGGAATATAATTAGAGTGTTAGAAAACAATCAATACCAACACCAATCCTCCAATACTCTAACCGATATGAATAGAACAGCGAGAAAACGAGAACAAACAGATGGCTAACATAATTGCTGAATATCTTTCAAGCACTTCCATACTCAAATATACGAATGAAGACAGGACTCTAAAAATAATATAAACCAGTTAGTTAAACAAGCAAGAAACTTCCATCAACAAGATATTTTCTCGAAAGACTTCACACTGAATGAGCTAAACGCATCAATAAAAAAATCCAAGAGGTCACCAAGAGATAATCTAATGTTTGGTCAAATGATTAAACACTTTGAAGACAAAGCTAATAAACAACTCCTACGAATACTAAACATTTCATGGTAAACTGGTAAACTACCAAAGAATTGGAAGATATCAATTACTGTGCCAATACTGAAACCAAACAAAGATGCCAAGGAATCCAATAACTATCGGCCAATTGCTCTCACCAGCATACTTTGTAAAATAACAAAACGAATTATCCACTCTAGGCTCATAGTCTGGCTCACTAACAATAATAAAATAAACTTCTACCAAACTGTCTATAGATCCAAGCACTGTACGACTGATCAACTGTTCTACTTCTGTCAATCAATAATAGATTCTTTCCAGGAAAAACCGCCAAAGAAGACCACGGCTATATTCCTTGATATGACCTCAGCTTTTGATCGAGTATGGAGGGAGAAATTACGTGAAAAGCAGCACAACATCGGAGTAAGAGGAAAAACCTTAACCTGGATTGCAGACTTCTTAAGGGGAAGAAGGTTAAAGGTTTGGGTCAATGGAGAATTTTCCAAGGAAGGAAGAACATGGGCTGGTGTAACTCAGGGATCTGTGCTCAGTCCTCTACTCTATCTGCTATAGATTAACGACATCCATCCTTACCTCACTGAAGACTCAAAGGTTGCCTGTTATGCAGACGATATAGCCATATGGCACACAAGTAGCAGCATAGAAAAATCGTAAAAATACTGAACACATCAATGAGAGGACTGGAGAAGTGGGCAATGGAACTCCAAATGACCATAAACCCAAACCTATTCGTCTTCTCCACTGACAGGGAAAATGGCATAAATATAACCACAAAACAAGCATAAACAAACAAATAATTGATAAAATTGGTAATCCAAAATACCTAGGTGTGATACTGCAGTCCTGGATCTTTCCAGTTGGTCTCGAGGACCACGCCATCACCATCTCCTAAGCGGCGAAGTCCGCGATCTACGTTTTCATCGTAGATCGCAAAATGCGTGGTGTTGCTGGAGACCCACTGGCGATTCTCCACCAAACTCTGCAGCGCTGGCAGAGGCGCCATATTCATTGTACATAGTGTATATAATGCATATTATCTTTTTTAAATAGTGCAGACTGTGCACTTTGCATGTATTGACAAGATGGCAATAAAATTATTTTAACTGTCATTGATGAGGAATTGGAATTTTCAAAACACATAATTAGCACCTCAAATATAGCTACCAGAAAACTAAACATTCTGAGATGGCTATGTGGAACAAATTGGGAAGAAAAACCTAGAATTCTCAGAACAACAAAAATCACCTTAATAAGGCCGATAATGGAATATGCAACACCGGTCTGGGCTCCCTCAAGCTCATCACTAAAAGTAAGACTAGACAGTGTTCAAGCAAAAGCGGCCAAAATAATCACTGGTGCTGTTTCATCCACCAACAATAAGAAAATTCAGAGAGAATGTGTTCTAGACCTTCTCGCTCGAAAGCAGAAGATAAAATAAAAACAACTTGGATCGGCACTTCGGAAACGAGGAACCAGAGGACGAGATCTCTCTGAACACTTGTTGGTTTGGTGGATCCGCCCTTTTCTGAGAATGAGGTGAAACTGACGGCTTTCTAGTTCGGGAAAAGGAAATCTCCTGGTCCCGAAGGGATCGATAACACGGTCGTGAAAGCCCTGGTAAGAATGCACCCATCACTTCTTGCCAGGTTTTTCAATAGGTGTCTGGACACTGGTACTTTTCCTGAGGCATGGAAGGTTGCTCGAGTAGTGCTTCTCGAAAAGTCTGGTAGAAAGAGTAATTCTCCTAATGATTATCTCCGCTTTCTTTACTAGTGTGTCTAGGTATGGTCCTGGATAGCCTACTAGCTCAGCGACTGAAGCACTGGCTAGAGAGTAATGAGCTCCTTTCCTCTTTCCAACATGATTTTAGGGAAGGGAACTCCACAACCACAGCTCTGAACGAGGTGTTAGAGGGGGTTGAGATGGGCTTAAATAAGGGTGCTTGGGTTCTTTTCGTGGCCCTGGACATTGATGGTGCGTTCAACTCCATGAGCTGGAACAAGCTGATGAGAAATTTGATGGACATGGGTTGTCCTGATAATTTGTGCAGCTTGGTTCGTGACTTCCTGAGGGATAGACGGATTAGCCTCAGTTTTGGTGGGCGGAAGTTGGAAAGAAACTGTGCTAGGGGTTGCCCCCAGGGCTCTTGCTGCGGACCTATTCTGTGGAATATCCTGGTAAAAACCGTTTTCCAGGAGGAGTTACCTGAGGGAGCCTGGCTGGTTCTCTATGCTGACGACCAGTTCCTCATTATTGAGGCTGCTTCAAGAGCGAAAGCTGAGAAGTGTGTTGAAGCTTCTCTCCAAATCCTCTCGAATTGGGCCCATGACTCTGGCCTTAAGTTCAATGTCTGCAAAACTAAAGCCCTCAGCTTAAACCTAGGGACATAAGAACTAAAAGGAAAGGGATCAAATGGGAGCACAAGCCGGCTATCCGGATGAAAGGACGGAGGGTAGTCATGGGGGTGGTCATTGATGACAAGATGGGTTGGCAATACCAGGCGGAGGAGATGGTGGCGAGAGGCAGGGAGGCGTTGTGCAGGCCTGTCCTGGTTGGCTCTCAACAGGAGGGGGGGGGAGAAGGAGGGTACTATTTTTAGCAACCTCTGCCTCTCCTGTGTCGAGCCAATCCTGCTATAACAGGGATCAGAAGGTGGCAAAAACTCTAGAGAGCGTGCAGAGGTCAGCGGCACTCAGAATCACAGGGGGATATCGCACTACCAGCAGTGAGGCCTTTTTGGTCCTCGCTGGGCTTATTCCCCTGGGATTGAAACTAGAGGAGGAGACCATCAGACAGAAGATCTGGGAGAACAGGGAAGATGCCCTGGGACTTGAAGCGGGTGCCCTGGAATGGAAGAGGGACCCAAGGAAGCCTCCGCAGTGGTTGCCAATGTGGAATTGGAGTCCTGGAGGGCCGACAGGGATTGGCACGGAGGTTTTCACCGATGGTAGTAAGTCTGACACCAATACTGGAGCTGAAGTAGTGAGTTTCACTAATGGAGAGCTGATCTTCCAAGAAAGCTTAGCACTCAGAGTGGACGAATTGGTATTTTCAGCCGAGCTGGTTGCGATCAGGGTAGCCCTCAGAGTGTGTGCCGAGAAGAACTTCAGCCCGGACCGCCTCTATTCAGATTGTATGTCGGCCCTCGTCGCCATCAATCTGGTGAAAGGGCAACTCGCGCATCAAATAATCCAGGAGCTGGCGATGACAACGCGGGCTCCGGAGCTCTATTGGGTCAGGAGACACAGCCTCATCGAAGGTAATGGGTTCGCAGACAGGCTCACTAAGGCAAGATGCTTTAGAGATAGATCACTGAGGACCCCAGTGACCAAGAAAGAAGTTTATAGGAGGATCAGGGGGCACGTCCAGGACTTATGGTTGGACAGATGGAGGAACAGTGTGAAGGGGAGAGAGGTATATTCAATTGGGTAACAACACCCAAGTACCCCTGTAAGGTAATGTCCCACAAATTCATTAGGGTAGTTCGGGACATGGGCCCTTTCCCAGGAGTTTCCACAGATTTAAAATTAAGAGAAACCCTGATTGCGTCTATGAAGAAAGGGATGTGGATGCACGCCACTACGTCTTGGATTGTCCAAGGGTAGTGGGTGTGCAGGAAGAGAGAAGGAGGGCGAGGGGCGCGATCGAGAGTACGCTGCTGAGAAACCACAGCAAGCTTCTTGAGAAAGCCCACGACGTGGCAGCTGAGCTTTTCCTCAGCTGTTAGTGAACAGAGTCGACCGGGGGCCGCCTCCCCGCGGTCCCTGCTGGACACAGTAGATAGTGTCCTCTTTTGCTGTGATTAAAGGCCACCGGTATAGAAATCCTTCCAGACACGTTGTCTCGGAGGTGGTGTTTCCAGGTACAATGTCCAAGCACTAGCTTGGATATCGTTACTTGGCTTATGAGTTGAACAGAATAGCAGCGAAGTGCATGCTTCGGATGCCGGCTTGTGGACCGAAAGGTCTGGGTGGCCATCTACTTCTAGGGTGTACCAACTGTGCTTAGGTGGAATCCTCCAGTTCTTGTTTATTTTTGTTTTGGCTACTGTTTCTATTTCTTTAAAAGTAAGTTTATTTTTCTGTAGCAAGGTTTCTTTTGTGCCTTTTTTCGCTAGGGAATCAGCAGCTTCATTGCCTTCAATGCTAACATGTAAGGGTATCCATTGAAGGTGAATTTTTGAGGTATTGAGAGTTTTTGGAGATAACCAATTATGTTCCTGCTTACTTTGTCTCTAAGTTCCCTTGTGTGACTCAAGTGTTGTATTGCACTTCTACTATCAGTAAGAATCCATATATCGTGATGTTTAGTGTTTCTGATGGATTTTAAGGCTTCATAAATGGCTATAAGTTCTGATCTGAAGACTGAGTAAAAATCTGGGTTTCTTCTGTTTATTTTCTCATTGCCATTTGTGGTTTTAATGAGACAGTCACTGTCAGTGTGTCACAACTCGTCTCTGCTACCATCGGTATAGATAGTTTTTACATTTTTAGGAATTTTATTAATTACTAGCCGAATGACCCGGGCAACGCCCGGGTTTTACCCGATTAAATGTTTTTATTCAAATAATATTCGTTAAAATTATAAATTGGCACCGTGGATGTCACTTTTGTGCAACGTCCCGCTCCAAACTTTGTGTCTGAGAAGCGATATTTTTATAGTAAGATGATCTGGCTTTTGTTTTCTGCTCGAATGAATGTTTTTCTGTTAGAATTTTGTTCCTGCGTACAAAATAATGAGCTGGTTTCACCCGTGGTCTTTGCTTTTTGGAATTTTTCCCGATATAATTTTGTATCTGATAATCTTACATGATACAGCAATATCATATATAGTTTTAATAATTGATTTATATATTTTTTAAAATAGCCTATCGTCTTCCCCGTATTTTTTTACCTATGTATGGAAATTTTGGTTTGAATTAGTGAACTACTGCGAATTTGTATTCCGGACATACAAACCAACAAACAAACAAACAAACATACAAACATTCATTTTTATATATATAGAAGATATAATATAAATGAGTTTTAAAAATTGTTAAAAAAAATGCATCGGCCGGGAATCGAACCCTGGCCGCCCGCGTGGCAGGCGAGCATTCTACCACTGAACCACCGATTCTTTAAAAAAATGGCCATATTTAGGTATTCATTCCATTCCGGATCAGTCCGCGTAAAAAAAAGTTCTTCAAATGAAAAAAAGAAATAGCCAAAAATACTAATCAAAATGCAGCCGAAAATTTTCCTCAGGTTTATAAAAAGCGACATGCAAAATTTGGTACAAATTGGTTCAGTAGTTTTTGAGTTTATCGCGAAACAGACAGACAGACAGAAATTGACTTTTATATATATATAATAGAGATTTCTAATGATAATTGTTTTAAGTATTCTGGATTTTGGTATTGTTTGTTGGTGGGTTCATTTAAAGTGGCATTAAAAATAACATTTTGTTAGTGATTCGCATGGGGATATTTTTTTCTGCTAAATAATATTTTTTCACTTTATTTTTTAAAAATCCATTTCTTTTGGCCAGGTGGAGAGGGCCTTCTTTTTTGAGTCTAATATTGGATTCCCAATTAAGTATGCAATTGGAAGTTCTGTGTTTGTTTTCATAACTCTTGATTTTGTTTATATATTTTGGCAGATTGAAGCTTCTTCTACCCTTTAAGGACATAATGTCTGCCTCGTAAAGTACAATATTATTATGGCAGGTATTTCGAAGACCTGTAATAATTCTAGCTTCATTTAGTTGTATCCTTTCCAGTGATTTTAGATTTGTTTCAGATGCTGTACCATAGATTTGATATCCATATTCCAAGATAGGTCTCATTAGAGATGTGTAAGTTAATTTTAGTGTTGTTGCTTCAGCTCCCCACTCTTCCTGAAATATATTTCAAGATTTTTAGTCGGTCTCTTCCTTTTCTAACAACTCCTTCAATATGTTTACTGGAGTTAATTTCTGGATCCAGGGTGTAGCCGAGATATTTAGGATGTTTATTATATTGCAATTGTTGTTCTCCCAGAATAATATTTGGTCTTATTTTGTATAGTTTCTTATCGGTAGTAAAAAGACAGGTTTCAGATTTTTGGGGGTTAAATTCTAATTTATGTTTATTAGCAAATTTTTCTAGGTGGAGAAGAGTCTTGTTCAAATCTCTTTCAGCTTTTTTCCAGTTAGTGTTGCTGCTCCATAGAATAATGTCATAAACGAAAAGTCCAATATGGGTTTTATGAGAAAAAATTATTCTATGCCTGCAATAAATTGGGTGAAGAGATTTGGGCTAAGGACTGATCCTTGTGGTAATCCTTGATACAATTTGAAGGTTTTAGATAAAGTGCCATTATATTTGACACTGATGCATCTATTTTTAAGGGAATCATTTATCCAAGTGATAGCTTTTCCATCAATTTTGAAATGTTTGTATAATTTTGTAATTAACTTGTTTTTCCATACCCCTTATCAAAAGCTTGTGTAAGGTCTAAAAAGCAGCTATTGTGTGGTTAGTTGGTTTTCTGTTTTGTGCATCTTTTACCTTTTGTGTGAAAAATAAGGGTTGGTCTATTGTCCCATGTCCTTTCCTAAATCCATATTGTTCTGGTTCAAATTCACATAAATAGGTACCGCTCAGCAAGAGCAACCTAGTTCATGATAATTGAACATTGTGTAATATGTGAAAGTTATTCACATATTAAACAAATTTTAACGCGGGATTCAATCCCGGTTCATGACTGTCGGGAATCGAGGGTGTTACCCACTCGTCCACCGACTTTTTTATCCATATTGTTCTTCTGGTTTTTTGGGTCATCAGCAGATTTGTAAAGTTTTTAAATGGGAATTATTGTTGCATTTTTACAGTCTTGAAGCAATTTTCCAGTTTTCCAGGAGTTATTGAAAATATTAAGAAGTCTTTCTTTGCCAGTTTTGCCCAAGTTTGATATCATTCGGCCATGGATTCCATCTGGCCCAGGAGTCTTGTTTAGGTCAGTGTTTTCTAATGCATAAGCTAGCTCTTTCATATTTATTTTTTTCATTGAAAATATTATGAGTGCTGGTGACATTTTTGCAGTCATGAATAATCCTTTGGGCCTTTGTTTCAACCTTGATTTTACTACTTATTTGATATGAATTACCTAAAAGATTGGCAGCAATTTTGTCATTAGTTGCTGGTGTACCATCTGTATTCTTAATCATATTAGTTTTTTCAGTTTGTGACTGGGATCTGTCAATTTGTTTTGCCAAATTCCTAAGTTTTGTATTTGGGTTTCTTGGTTCCAGGTTTTCACAAATTTGTTTCCATTTTTCCCTTTTCACATTTACGTATAATCTTTTTATTTTTGCATTCACAATGTTCAGTTCAGTTCTACAATTTGTTTGGTTTTGGGTGCTCTTTTTTTGTAGTTCATTTCTTTTAGTTATAAGTGTTTGAATATTTTTTGCCTGGTGTGTATAATTTGGAATCCATTTCTTAATATTACCTCTTGGTATTGAAACTGTATCTGCTTTAATAATGGTGTTTTCGAAAGATATCCAATTAGCCTTTTTGAAGTTCCAGAATTTTTTTAATTGAGCTGGTTTTGGTCTTGGTGCTAATTTCTATCAAATTAGGCAAATGATCACTTCCAATACTTTTTAATATTTGCTATTTGCATTTGTGGAAAATGTCAGGATAGTAAAAACTTATATCAAGGGCTTGTGCAGTATTATAACTGTATGAATGATGGGTAGGATTCCCATCATTTAAGCACATGATGGCATTGTCGTCAAATATGTTTGAAAGTATTTTGCCTCTTGGGTTTGGCGTGGAACATCCCCATAGTTGATGTTTGGCATTAAGGTCACATACAATAAGAGTCGTCTGTAAGAAATTGAGCCATTGTTCCATCGTCAATAAGTGTATTGTTTGGAGGGTGATACATATTGTATATGTTGATGGCTTTGTTTTGATTGAGGTAGAATTTGATACCTTGGGCTTCGAGGTCTAATGTGTTTGAAATATTAACGGCTATGTCCTCATAGTACAAATTCTTGATTAAAAATGCTAGGCCACCCCCTTCAACAGCATATACAGATGGATCTTCAGACCTTACCCTGAGTTATGGAGGGGCCGGAATTAACATAATACTGCAAGATGGAACGCACATCAAAATCAAAGAAGGAGCAGGACAGATTTCGTCAAACTTCACTTGTGAACTGACAGCTATCTGGAAAGCCCTTGATGTATGCCTTAACCAACCATCCCTGCATCAAGCAGAAGGAAATTTAATATACAGTGACTCCATATCCGCTCTAGAAGCAATTCAGAAGGGCAATACTAAAATCACACAGAAAATACACTCGTTACTTACCCAACTGGAACCATTGGAGAATAACTGCATTCTACAATGGATCCCTGCCCATGCTGGGATCGGGGGTAATGAAATAGCATTTGAATTGGCAAAGGAAGCCAGAAAGTTGAGCCAAAGGAAAGAACAAATATCATTATTTGACGCTGATTCTTTGTCAAAATACAAGATAATTAAACAATAAATAGTAAAAGATCAAAATGCGAAATAAACATGAGAGAAAAATGACAAAAACTATGACAAGACTTTGAACAAAACACTATAAAGGAATAACAATACATCCAGATGGCACAATAACCTATAGGGCATGCAACAATTGTCCTGGTGTGGAACTTACACCTACCCACATATTCTCATAGCCAGCAATGGCCGCAGCCTTGCAGAAAATTGACATAGACCCAGAGCAGCAGCTTTACACACCCAAGATAGTGGACATTGCTGCTGCTGTGATGGAGATGCATGGAGACATCTGAGGCTTTTTATTGGACACGACAACAACAACGGCATTCCAGAGTAAAATAAATTATCAGAGATAGATACATATTTTTCAAATGAATAAAATAAATATAATCGATACTGAGATAGAGTTGAATTAAAAATATTATAAATTTATTATCTTCAGAAACAAACCCTATCTAAAATATCTTTTTTTTTTTTGCTAAATGTTTAATTTGCATTTACCTATTTTACATATCTCTGATTGTATTTAAAAATTGTTAACCAATTCTTCATACTTTTTGCGAAGTGGTGTTTTATTAATTTGTTATTTGATGTTATTAGGGTTCTTTCCTGGTATTCAAAAAGGAAAAATACGTGTCGATCAGTTATATTTTTCAATTTATCAAACAATTTGGCCGCTGAATCTCTGATTCTGGTAGTGCGCCATCTGGCGAATAAAATTGTAACTAAAATCAATTTCGAATTTTTCATTATTTGCCATAAAAATTCCCATTGCATCCTGAACACAATGGTGTTTACCGCATTGCTCTAGCGCAAATATTCGCGGAGTTATTAATTTTTAAAATAGTGCGGGACTTTTGGATCACCCTGTATATATATATATAATGAAGGCATATTCTGACCAAAAGCACATGTGCATTTTGTTTTTATTTTTTTTCTATATTTTCTCATATATATATTATATAATCTAAAATGCAAATATTTTATTAAAAAAAAAACATATATTTTATTTTCATTCATTGACTATTTTTGTATTTTTGAATATAGATTTACAACATAACACTTTGAATATTGTTGTAAATATGTATAGTTGACCTATCTAATTTTTAATTCACGAATATAGGATTCATTTTATAAATTCTATATTACTGTGAACAATAATTTCATGTGTAATTGGCTTCAAGTAATTCAAAATAATATTTTTTTTTTCTATTTTTACGACTGCACCTTCAATTTTCTATCTTTTTCAACAACAAAACGAACTAATCATAACATATATATATAATATAAAAACATTAGTTAAAGTAATATTTATTTGTCAATCATATATTGGTTAGAAACATGGCATTCAGCTATAACAACTGTGGGATGTGTGGTATTGACTGTTATTTGGAAATACGCCGCGGAAAAATTCCAGTTTCTATAGAGAATGTACTGGACATGTCAGCAAGACTTGTTGCCCAATTCGCGACAAAAACTTATCTTCTTTCCTCCTGGATAGACATCTTTCTTATCTATGGTGACGGCTGTTTTATTTCTTTCACTAGAGTTAACCTATACAATGTGGCAAGGTATATCTATCTATCTTTCTAAAATATATTTTTATATATTTTGTTTGTGATTGGTTATTTTTTATAGGTCATAATAATTTAATTACTTTGCATATCTAGATATATATATATATATATATATATTGTTTTGAAAATAGAGCAATCCATATTTAATTCATTCAACTGTGATATTATAACACTATGCGGCGCTGAGTTTGTGTATACAAAAATGTAATGCCTCAATAAAGGTTGGCGTTCAGCCAGCCGAAATATTGGCAAAATAAATATTTTATTAAATCCAATATATGCCTTTTTATTATCTAATATATATATATATCTATTGATACAATTTTCAAAATATAGGATTTGCTTAGATTGTTTAAGGTTACATGAGTATGTTTGATATTTAATATTGATGTTTAAAATCATATGACTATTCTATTCATGGCCTAAAATTATTATATATATATGTATAGACAAATGTCATACATGTATGACAGCGCAAGTGTCTCTTGGGGGACATAGCACTTTAAATCGAAATATATTTAAGTATGTTTGATATTACACAGTCGTAATAATAATAAATTCAACTTTGAATGATAATTTACTTTAATTGGTATGATGAACATAATTAAGGATTAAATACCTAGTTTTAGGCGTGAAGAATAAAGGAAAATAAAATATACATATTTACATATCTACAGAAAGACTTGAGCTGGCCAACGGGAAAGGAAGGAAATATCTTTATTAACGGGGCTGCTAACCAGAATGGATGATTTTTGAGCCCCAATGGACGCATAAAGCGGAATATATACAAAGCACTATATACATTGCACTGTTGGAGGGGCCTGGGGATGGGTGGCCAGGGTATCATCACCAGGTGAGGCCAGGACAACCGGGATGTAGAGGAGGACCAGGGGGGCAGGGTGGTGATCCGCGGAGATCAGGGGGAGGCAGAGACGAGTTCAATGGTGTTGAGCCCTGGGTGACCGTGGAGAGCAGACAGACCGCAATGCTCTGTGTTCCAGGGTACAGTGCCACAATTACACGACAACATCAGAGGCGGTCGCATATGCAGGGCCGGTCGGGAAACCGAGCAAAAAGGTCATTCTCGGCCAACGGGAAACAACAACAATAGGTTTATATAGGGAAAGACGCGACATCTGGCGGTCGACTTTACAGAGTAGTTTGTTCTAGAAAATATATAAATTAAAATGAAATACATATTTTATATAACATATATATTTATTTATAAATTTATATCTCTCTCTTAAAACAAAAGATATCACACACAATAAACTACATGTTTATTTAGAACCTCAAGCAAGTATTTCTTCAGCGCTATGCAACATCTGAGATAAATTGATTTAATAATAAATAATATAAATATTTTTTTTTATTATCAAATCAGATGCGATATTCCAACACGGAATAATTGCGGCAAAGAACATCCTTTTTTATAATATCATGTTTATATTTTCAATTTAGAAATTACAAAGTTAAATATAAATAGAGTTTTTAAATCTATCATTTGGGAGTTGGAAAAAGTAAACTAATAAATATATTTATTAATAATAAATGAAAGAGAGAGAGAGAGAGTTTGATTTGTGAAGATTGTGGACACAGATATCAAGGTAATATAAACGTAGATATTGCAATATTTGTGATGCCTTTAATGTTAATATTTACAGTATTTATCATAATAAATAAAATAACGAGTAATATTAGAAATAATAATAAAAAACTATTGTCACTTAAAACATCACTGAGACAATATAGAAATCTCTCCATTTAACTTGGTGTGTGTGTTACCGCATGTTCACCATTCTCCTCTAGCAAACTCACTTCACCAATCAAACTCTATTATCACCACTTTATTAAAGTTGCATAGATTGAGCTGAAAAATAACCTTTTCAAAAACTGCTAAAATCAATCAAAGAAAGAGTGTGTTACGTTTTTTGATATTAATTCAAATTTAATACTTATTAAAAGTAATTAATAATACAATATAATGCGGCTTAGAATTGTAGAACGACGTTTGACAAGTTTTAACGCGGATGTTTCTTTTGAACGAAAAATCGTAAATTATTTTAAAGAGAAATAATTACTATTTCTATCCTTAGGAATTAAGTATGAAAGGATGAATTGTGAAGAGTAATGATGAACGGAAAAATAAAAGTGTCCAGGGATGGGAAACGAACCCACATTGTACACTTTTATTTTCCCGTTCATCATTACTCTTCACAATTCATTCTTTCATACTTAATCCCTAAGGATAGAAATAGCCGTTATTTCTTTTTAAAATAAATTACGATTCAAAAGAAATATCTGGGTTAAAAACTTGTCAAACGTCGTAAAACCTAATTGAAATGAAAAATAATAATTGTGATATAGATATTCACTATATTTTTATGAAATCAATATATGAATCAACAATTTAAACTACCTTTTAATATTAAAACATAATTTCATATTTTCAAATTAAACCTTTCACCTTTCTCTATATACTAATCTAATGATTAACTTTGGAATGAAGTACTTCGAATTTTGTATGATACCCTACATACTCCTGGATTATACTCTTTTTGTGTTTGATATGTATAACCTCTACATATTTACACACATTGATACCATTTTTTTATAAAATGGAATTTGAGGTTTTTATAAGATGCATTCCTAAAATAATTATTTTTATAAAAAATGGCTACAATGTGTTTTAATTATTTCAAAGGAATATGTTTAAAATGTTTCACTTTCTCAATCTGTAGTTACAGCGTAATAACAATGAACAAAATACTAAAACTTAAAGAAAAAAGACTTCCTTGATAATTGAAAGGTTTCCTGTATTAAGATATAAATTGAGGCAAGCATTCATGCCAAATTCTTTGACGGGCTTATCATTACATACAACTAAATACAAAAATATAAAATATCTAAGGACAGCTAAATTGAACTCTTCAAATAAAAATAGCTAAATATAAAAATGATTGAAGAAGAGTACCTTATAACAACTTTATTCGCAAGCTTTCGGACGTCTTTCTACAGGCTTTACTATGACAGATGTCATTGTCAAGAGTCATCGTAAAGCCTGTAGAAGGACGTCCGAAAGCTTGCGAATAAAGTTGTTATAAGACATTCCTCTTCAACCGTCGTTATATTTTGCTATAAAATATCTAAATAAAACACTGTTATGAAACAAATAAATTTAAAATAAATCGCTGTCGCAACAACCATCATTTTCTTTCTACGAATAATCTGACTCACAACTTGCACAACTGGTCTTAATTTCTTCTTGGAAATGATGGTGAAAAATCAATGAGGGAAAGAAACAGCTTATTTATAATATCAAACTAAAGATATAAGACTAAAAATTCGATGAACGGAGCTTAAACACATCTCAACCTTCTCAAATAACTAAATAATTAGTCAACTAGAAACACAATCTATATTAATAAAATGGAAATTTCATAAGTGGACATCACTAAAAACTTTCATTACAATGCATCAATTTCAACCAAATTTTCAACATTTATGTAAAACGAGATGGAGCAGGTTTTGCTTAACATCAAAATATTTTTCCTAACATTAACATGCGTAACTTCGCTGTTGTCGATTAAATAAAAAAAAATCAATAGAGTTAATTTTATTTATATATAAATACAAAATTAAATTTCAACAGAGTTAATTTTTTTACATACTAGCTAATAATCTCAATCTAAAAAATATTCAAAACAAGCAATGTAAAACAGTCGGCCAAGAAAACAACAACGATATTACATCTTTCTCACATATTCACACACCACAATCTTGATTAATAATTAAAACTAATCTTTAACATTGTTTATTATACTTCACTTTTATTTCTACATTTGTTTTTAAACACCCAATTGTTTTATCATGTTTCTAATTTCGCCTAACAAATATACAAATTTATAGTGACCAACATATGCAAATTTTATCTTTGTTTTTATTTAACTTGATATCGTAAACATAACATCCATTGTAAGCATTTTTCTGTTCACCTTCCGTGGTTTCTCTTTTCTCTGATAGTTTTTAGGTGTAGTATATTTTCTTATTACTAGACTACAAACATTCCCTCGAGAAAAACCTGGGCGAAGCCGGGTACATCCGCTAGTAATATATAAAAAGTGACCGCTCCTACGCTGGTCAAATAACAATAAATAAAATCACAGAAATTTTAGAATCCATTATTTAACATTGCTTAATAGAAGAAACGGATTACTTAGCAATGGAGTATTTTAAAACTTGATTCTATTTTAGCGATTCAACCATTGATAATTAATACAAAAATAAAATAAAACATTTTTCCTTCTTATATATTTTTATTTATTATTGTATTACCATACACAGGGAGCTTCCACTCTCTTTCAACTCTGGTTTTATAAAAAGCAATACCTTAAAGTTAAAAATGATATTTGTAACGTTTCAGTGTAATTAATACATTACAATAACACGCCATCTATGTAATACAAATGAAAACACCAAAACGCGATTGTTTCTTTCCACAAATAAATTAAATTTCAACTGTCCTTACTGCGATGAAAAATATTGGGAGGATTGGCTCATCAGTGGTGAACCCTCCCATCGGTTTCGCCAATTTATTCTAGTAGGCCGCTTCTTTAGAGCTCTAATACTGTATTCGATCATTCTACTTTTATATGCAACACTGAACGATGGAATCTTAGAAATGGTATTCAAGCAAACTATGTACATATGCTTTTGTGCAAAGTCGAACTGCTTTTCACATGTGTAGACATGTGGTGCACTTCCAGTAAAAGCAGTCGCCTTCTACCCACCATGATTATCATGGCCTGTACCACGTGTACTAGGGATAAGAAAAAAATCTTAGAAATGGTATTTAAGCAAACTATGTACATAAGCTTTTAGTTTTCATTTGTATTATATAGATGACGCGTTATTGCTATGTATTAATTTATGCCTAACTTGTCCTTGTTGTTTGCGGAAGAGCATTGCTCGATGCAAATATATAAATGTAATTCTACTGTCCTCAAAGCTTATGTCCATAGTTTGCTTAAAATACCATTTCTAAGATTTCACCTTTCAATGTAACATATAAAAGCAGAATGATCCAATATAGTATTAGAGCTCTAAAGAAGCGGTCTGGTAGATTAAATTGGCGAAACCGCTGAAGGATTCACCACTGATAAGCCAAGCCCTCCCAATATTTTTTCATCGCAGTAAGGACAGTATAAGTTTAATTTATTTGTGAAAAGAAACAATCGCGTTTTGGTGTTTTCATTTGTAGTGTATTTAATATTAGAATAATTCCTGGTTTCTAAACTATACACTTTTGTTTGTATTTACCTTACCTTGCAATATGTGATTTTAGTATTTTTATCTATTAATAATAACTTCAATTGATTATTGATTTAAGCCTAAAAAACAGAAGATATAAGAATAATTTAAATGACAAACTAATCCTATAAATTCAATGAATAAAATTATGGTAAGGACCTCAACACACATAGAAATGTAGTTGGAGAGATCAAGCAAAAATGTTGAGCTCTTCTCACTCTATAACCATTATAAATCCCTAATTTACTCATTTATAACTGAAGACTTCCTATCGTAAATATAGAGGCTGCCTGGCCGGCATTCATATTTCTTGAAAATAAAGATACTTCGGCCAGTAAATCTTTTTATTACCTCGACGTTTCGACAAAAATATTTTGTCCTCGTCCGGTGCAAACAAAAATTAAAACATTTAGCAAGGCGTTAAAAATTATTCTGATTTAAGCCCAAAAACAGAGGATATCAGAATATTTCAAATGACATAATAATCCTATAAATCTAATCAATAAAATAATGGTAAACAAAACAACACGCACCGCAAAACAGTTGAAAATATCAAGTAAAAATGTTGAGAGAATAATTTATAACGCCTTGCTAAATGTTTTAATTTTGTTTGCTCCTGACGGGGACAAAAGATTTTGTCGAAACTTCGAAGTAATAAAAAGATTTACTGGCCGATGTATCTTTATGAAGACTTCTTGCACTCAAATTTTCCATTTAAAAAATAAAATGGATCCTTAAACAACAATTGAACTGCTCAGAAAGTCGAATGTTACTTAAAATGATAAAATTTGCAGCTTCCTAGGTTTAAACTTCCTCTACCTGATAGATAGCTTGACCAATGAGAACTCTATCTACTTGTAATACAGCTTAGTAGACGATATCGTTAGAAGTGAAAGGGACTAGAGAAGACAATCAATGGTTGTTATGTACTACCAGTAAGACCATATATATCTGATTGCCTTTCTATTTATTGGTACTCTTACCCCATTTGATCGCCTTTTTTATATTTATTCTCCATTGTTGTTGGAAGTGTTATAGACACTTGGAAAAGATTAACATACACAATTTGACACACTTCAAAATTAAAATTTTATCGTTTTTGTTGTTGTCGTGTCCAATGAAGAACCTCAGATGTCTCCATGCATCTCTATCACAGCAGCAACATGTCCACTACATTATCGTTTCCAAATATATATGTGAAAAAAAAAATAAAAATCTCTCATGTGTGCGCGGTCGGGATAGGATTATTTTATTTTACTATACAAAAAAAAAAAAATATATATATATATATATTAAAGATAAAGAAGGCATCTCCTGACCACGAGCACATGTGCTTTTTTAGATGGCAGAGCGCCATATAGTGGAGCAGAAATAAACTAAACGTTTATTTAGCGTACTCCGAGATATTTGGCCAACCCTATTTCTTGATAAATCAAGAAAAGCCATCCACGAACGCGTTTCGCGCTGTTGGCGCTCGTCAGCGTGGAGAAGGCTGTAACCACTGCGACCAAAAATATTTTTTGGTCCCAATGGCTTCCCGAAAAATCAAGAAATGGGTATTTAAGGCCAAATATGCGTAAAGACGCTTAACACATGAAAAAACAATAGAAAAAAATAAAAGATAAGTGGGTTACAGCCTTCTCCACGCTGACGAGCGCCAACAGCGCTTGATTTATCAAGAAATTGGGTTGGCCAAATATCTCGGAGTAAGCTAAATAAACGTTTAGTTTATTTCTGCTCCACTAGATGGCGCTCTGCCATCTAAAAAAGCACATGTGCTCGTGGTCAGGAGATGCCTTCTTTATTTTTAATATCAACACCTGGCCCACTTATCTTTTATTTTTTTCTATTGTTTTTTCATATATATATATATATATATTAAAAATAAAGAGGGAATATCCTGACCACGAGAACATGAACTTTTTAAATGGCAGATTGCAATCTAAAAATATCATGTGAACGTGGTCAGGATATTCCTTTTTGATTTTAATACCAACACCTGACCTTTTTATTTTTTAAGAAATTATTTTTAAGGATATCCCTTCTTTATCTTTAATATCAACACCTGACCTTTTTATTTTTTAAATATTTTTTTTCACAACAATTTCTATATATGTGTGTGTGTAAAAATAATATAAAAAATAAAAAGGTCAGGTTTTAATATTAAAAATAAAAAAGGCATATCCTGACCAGAACTATCTAAAAAGCACATGTGCTTCTGGTCAGGATATGCCTTCTTTATTTTTAATATATATATATATATAAAGACACTGTTTGGTTAAAAATATATCTTTTATTCTTATTTGTTATTAATTGTTAATTATTGTAGAAATTGTTGTTAAATATTATTCATTGATGTTATTCTATTCTTTATTTTTAATTTATATAATTCATTGTTTTACATAATTAATTCTGTATTGTTTTATTTTAATCTGTATATATTTTCATTGATTAATTTTTTTTGTATTGATTCGGCAACAGTGTGTTGTCTATATATTTTGTGTTTTGTTTAGTTTACTCGCTAGTCTAGTTAAATCGAGCCACCAAGTCATGTTAGGCCAATCTAAGTAATTCATGTAGCTTTATTTATTTTCTGTAAAATTATTCTAGAATCATTAAATCGAAATTCTTTGTTCAATAACGTAGAGTTCCATTATTCAGGTTTACAGAACTCATTCAAGTGGATCATCGCTATACCGCAGCTCATAGCATTTGAGCTAGGTAGTTAACGCGATTACAGAAACTTTTTATGATTGTCTATAAATACACCATACATATATGACTTTTTGACTTTACATTTTTTGTATAAAATGTGAATGTGTCAGATTAGGTTTCTTACCAGAATTGTATTATTTGTGACTCAGAGCAGAGAGAAGTGAGATATATATTCCTTCTTTTTCCGTATATAATAATTTACATCCCCAGAATGTCAGCCCAAATATCTCGTTTTGTTCTGTTGGTTTATCCAACGTGGAATGCCAAGAGAAGATCTATAAAATGGCTCTAATTAGAAAGTTGCACTAAATATTTGAAGGAATTTCTCATAGGATGATGGAG
>CP092882.1:26156202-26184174 GCA_030710605.1 Cordylochernes scorpioides
AGAGAATTGTATAGTTTTAATTGAAATTTACTAAACCTCAACGTTAATTACTTCATTAACGGAATTACATCACACTTCCTCCGTCTCTTCTTCTATTTTATCATACCTCGAATCGCATTAAAACACACGTGGATTTGCTAAAGAACACAAAATAGAAATAAGCCTTTCAGTAATATACCAATGGTATATATTGTGAACTTTCTCTTATCCAAGCATACCTATATTACGAAACTATTTTAAAAGCGTAAGATTCTTTTTGAAATAAAACAATTTCTACTGCCCTTACTGCAATGGAAAAATTAAAGGGAGGGCCTGGCTCATCAGTGTTTACCCTTCCAGCGGTTTCGCCAGTTTAATTTTGATAACAGATGCCGCGCAAGTACATCGTAATACCTATATTTTATGAAAGATTTGAAAAAAAAGGGGAGAGGATATAAATATATATTATAAAAATAATTTTTGTTGTTTTTTTGGAATATTTTTTATTGTGATAAGCTTTTATTTGCTTGTAAAGGAATTATTGGCCATTTGCTTTATCATGGAATCCATGAGTATGTGATATTGCAGTCGTGTTAGAAATAATAAAACTTTTAAAATCATTATTTGATAGTTTGTTTTAATTAAGCTTCTACAATACATAATTTGAGTAAGTATTGCCTGATTTAAGGCGTAGAAATAAAAACAATGGAAGACTTATTTACATATTACAAAATGTTTGAGCCGGCCAACGGGAAACAACAACAATGATTTATAAAGGAAAGCGGCTACCTCTGGCGGTCGATTTAAATAGAGTAATTTGTTCCAGAATTCATAATTTTAAAATAAAATATAATTTATATATATATACATAAGTATAAATTGTAAATAATAGAAAAAATTATAATTACTATTTTTTTTAAGATATCAAAAATACTCTAAAAAATATTTATTGATTGTTTATATAATGCCATTTCAGCAAGCTAAAACTGAACAATTAAATTATATATAGTACATCATAAATTATAATTTCTCGTGATGATTATTTTAAATTAAAATATTAATTTATCTAAACCACAATATTAAAAATAGTTTAAAAAGAATATGTGAGGCGAAGAGAGAGAAATGAAGTATGAATAAGAGAAATTTCAAAAATATTTCCTGATTTTTATTAACAATAAAGGGCAATAACAATACATTTATATAAATATATCAGTTCATATGCTAAATATATAATAAAAATACATCCCTCTCCTATTGGTAAAACTGAAAGGTACTGATGGCTTGCACTTGCTATAGGAATAAATATCAATTAATCTTTTCATTTTTTATTCCATTGCGTTCCTTGATTTATCACGGAACCTTAAGAACCAGTTTTTT
Source organism: Cordylochernes scorpioides (assembly GCA_030710605.1). Lineage (NCBI taxonomy): Eukaryota > Metazoa > Arthropoda > Arachnida > Pseudoscorpiones > Chernetidae > Cordylochernes > Cordylochernes scorpioides. The sequence goes on from CP092882.1 coordinate 26,157,559, forward strand.
GGTCGCTGAAGTATAGCCTGTACTACAAGGTACTATTAAAAAAATACCCAATATTTTTAAAAATTGAGAGTTCAAATCAAATATGAAAAAGAGGGTTATTTTAGAATAAAACCTAAACAAAAATAAGACTAGCATGACTTATAATAGCGCATGCGTAATAAAATTGTAGGAAGATAAAGGTTCTTTGTTTATCGCTTGCATAGGATTATGTAATGATTTTGAACAATGAACTAGCATAAAATTTGTTTCAAATTAAATAAATATTTTACTGAGACATTAAAATTGCCAAAGGAAGCGTATTGAGATGACACAATTTCTCAATTTCAAGTACACACACACATTTCTGGTACTGCAGATTTAAAGATCAGAGTATCGTGGATGAGCAAAGGTCCCCTCAACTTGGACAACGGGGCACAACATCCAGCGGTTAGTGATTTAATATATTATGATTGAAATGTAACTATTGAAACGATAGAGTAAATAGTTGGAATTTCATATGGTAGCTGTCTAAGCATTGTTTATGAACATTTAAACATGGAAAAAAACTTTGTGTTTACTTCGTTCAACGACATCTAACCGTGCAACAAAACCAGAAAAGATTAGATTCAAATTTGATTTAATTGAAAGTACAATTGATAACCGAGTTTTAAAAAACAACAATGAGAACAATAATGGATATGAAATTTGGTGCTATATTTATGATCCACAAACAAAGAAACAATCATTTAAATGGCACACTCCTAATTCTATTTGAAATAAATAAAAAAACGATCACAAAGGGTAAAGTGATGATTATTGTGTTTTTATTTCTGAGAGACTACCAGAGTTATACATAATAGTTCATTCCAGAGGGAACTTCTATCAATAAAAACACATACAAAGAAATACTTATGCGACTTAGAGAATCAATACGAAAGAAAAGGAACCAGCTCTTTCAGTAACAACAATGGAAGTGGCTTCATGACAACGCCCCTGCCAATAAAACTACCTTCGTTATGGATTATTTAGCTGAATTCTCTGTGCCTGTCTTATCACATCCTCCTTAATCCCCAGACCTCTCTCTCCCCCCTGTGATTTCTTTTATTTACCTTAGCTCAAACATGTGTTAAAAAGAAGTCGCTATGTCATCTATAGAGGTTATTGAAAATGCGACGGATTAAATAAACAAGCTCAGGAAATGGACCATGAAATCTATTCTAAACAGCTTTCCGACCGCTGGAAAAAATATGTAGATAGTGGAAGGTTAGCAATTTATTATCTATTTTATTTAAAGGCAATTATAATTTTTAAGAGATTTGTGCTGCGACGAAGCATTACACAAATCTCCACACACATCTAGATTGTATATATATATATATATATATATGTTATATTAAAATCTTGTTTTATTTAAAATTATATTTCATATATTCAAATACTCTGTTAAATCGACCGCCAGAGGTCACGCTTCCCCTATAAAAACTCATTGTTGTACTTTTCCGATGGCCGGCTCAAACCTTTTGTACATTATGTAAATAAGTTTTCCATTTTTTTTTATTCTTACGCCTTAAGCCAGGTAGTACTTTTATCAAATTATTTTTTTTAATATTCCATAAGTTCAATTGAAGAAATATCTGATCAAAACTATTTTTATTATTATACTTTCAAGATTTTAACCACGACTGCATTACCATAGCCAAACCCTCAAGATGATCAAAAATCAAGCAGAAAATCTTTCTTAGCTTTTATAAAATATATATAAAATAAAGTCAAAGTTAGAATATTGAGAAAATATCAAAAATTTAACTTTTAAACAATAATACTCTTATTCACACCATATTAAAGATATATACAATTAATATGAAAAATTTATATCATTTCATAGGTGTGCGATTTTCAGAGTTTTATATTTATATAATAAAAATCTCTGTAGTTTAATCAATAGCCAGTTATCCTTCATGAAATTCTCTAGCTCAAATGGACATTTCATTCATTTTAATTTAGCAACAAAATAAAGAGGGGCTCTCTGATTGTGATATTTGAGACATTCGAATATTATATATTCTAATGTTTCTGCTCCCAAACCATATCCACATTGGTTATTTAATTTTTTCTTATTTTATATAGGTAACTGTTGAACAAACGATGTCCAGATAATATCTGTGTGGTATTGTAACTATGATTGATTCATTTCATCCTTCTTTCTTCGATTGTTTTAAACAATCGATAGTTGGTTCCATTCTGTAATGTTTTTAACCTATGTTCTTGTTTGGTGTGGCTAATTAGAGTTCCTATGTAGTCCACCTTTTACATCGTTCCTTCTTCCTTAGCAAGCATATCAGCGAGTTCATTCCCTTCAATTCCTGAATGTCATTTTAACCCATGTGAAAGTGAATATTATTTATTTACAATTTATAAATATTTCAAAACGAGGTAAAATCTTCCCAATTACATGTGTGGTAAGGACAAAATACTCAGGAGATAAGTTTCTTCATTTGAAGAAACTTATCTCCTGAGTATTTTGTCCTTACCACGCAATTTATAAAAATATTGCTCACAATTATTTATGCCATACAGCAAGTTGTTGGAAGATGTACAATAGTTTTCAATGAATTTTCTGAGTCCATTTTAATTATGATTTCAGTTTGTAAACACCTACCATTGTGTAATCATATTTCGAAAATTGTTATGAATAAAATGATTTAATCAATTTATTTTTAATTTTTACAAATGTTCGGTTACCTTTTGATCGTAACATGTAATGACGAGGGATGTAAGCCTGATACATGCGTGATTGACATTTCTTCATTTATCAAGGAAAGGATATTTTGGATAATTATCTGCTATAAAAATATCAATTATTAGTTAATATTTATACCGATAAATGGGACAAGCCATCATCAAAATTCAGTCTGTCGCGATCAGAAGATTATTTGTTTTGTTTTCTCCTTAAATTTAACATCTGATCTTATATATACTCTCCCCCTTATTTTATTTTCATATCCATCAAGTTTTCAACTTAGTCACGCGCTATTTATGTGAGAATTGTCGATAATATTTGAAAAAGGATAATTTATGAATACTAGATAAAAATCGCAAGGACCAAAAAAATTATTCTGAATATGAGCTTCCTGTAACATAATTTTTACCATTCTCAGACTAACTTACTGAATAAGTGGATAGAACGCTGTTTCTTAAATAAATCTAATTCTTCAAGTATATTAATCTAAGAAAAGTAGATATTAACAATTTTAGACATGAAAAAGTAATATTATCAGGGTGAGGAGGACCAATATCTGGCGCAGTGTCACATAAACCTAAAAAGATGCTATCTCAAGGTGAAATTCAGCCACCTCAAGCCAAAGCAAAGAGTGCATATGGGATTACTTGTCGCCAGCCATAACTGACAGTTAACATAGAGAAGGGACCTTGAAGAGTTTCATAGCGTTGATTCTGCCAGTTCGTCTATAAATGGCAATTTTGATCACAAGATGGTTCTACGATGTTCTCATACAGTATCACTCTAAATTGTAATAATACACAGGTTTCTGGAGATAATGTTCTTTTGAGATATAAATAAACTCATTTTTACAGAAACCTGTTGTATTATTTCTATTTATATTCATGAGATTTAAATTAAGTATCACTCTAATTTCTTTCATGGGTAGTAGCTTTGTTTATGAGGGGAAAGGGTTGTTGTTAATTGTTAAAGGGTCTGTGTATAAAAGCCAACACAATATGGTGATTTTTAAGACACACATTGGATGAAATCATTTTAATGAGAAAAAGGTACTCTTGGTCTAAATATTAGAAATGAAACTATGTATATAGCGCGATTTTTTTTGTGTTTTTTAAATAAACAACAAACTCGCGAAACAGAGAGAGAGATTGAGATTGAAACTGCTTTATTATAACGTCCATATAAGATTATATAAGGTTAAATATATAAAATTCTATATACAGTTACGAGCGTCATTCCTCATCTCCTAATCTCCTAATCATTCATCTCTCTCTGTCACCGTTTGCTTTTTTTTTTGGAATGGCGCCCTCCTATTGGTTGGCTACGGTCACGCCACCTTTGCCCCCCCCCCCCCCCCCACTCGCTATTTATGTAACTATTGTGTTGGAGCGGGTCGCTCCCTAAATAAATGCATATATTAGGTAATAACCAAATGGAATCCTCTCTTTCTTTTTCCCAGTTAGAGACGCCTACGGAAGCCAACAGTACATAGACAGAAAAAGCATATAGGCTATAGTTATTAACCAACATATGCAATTATTTAAGGCGCCAATTTATAATTGTAACAAATAGTATTTGAATCAAAACATTCAATCGGGTAAAACACGGGCGTTGCCCGGGTCATTCGGCTAGTGAATAAAAAAGAGAGAGAGAGCTCTCGGTATTTTTATAAAAACACATTTTTCGGGAAACATTTTTAAAAATTAACTTTCGTAAAAATATATAACTTTTCTCTCTCTCCTATTTTAATTACACCAGTCCAGTTGATATTAAAGTTAATCAAACTAACTTTTAATGATGATAAAAATTGTATGCTTCATACTTAAGATTAGAACTATACCGCCCTTTACGTAAAAGAGATTCTCAAGTACATTTCGAGAAGTGAAATTCAATTGAATCGATATTTTCTCGGGTTTATTTAAAGAGTTTGTCTGTTTAAATGCAAAAACAGCAGAAATTAAATAAATCTTCCATCAGCGGCTTTTGTCTCCATTTCATGTGATGTGTAAATATCCTTCGATTCTATTAGGAATATTTTCATTTGAATTGGTTCTTTGAATTTTTGTTTTTATACAACGTTCTAATTTTAGATGTCATTTTTAGATTTCATCCTATTTTTCCTTTTTGTTAAAATATTTCGAAAATATATTAATCGAAATTAATAAAACTTCTATATTATATATACACTGATAGAAAAACTTGAAGAAGTTGTACTTTTATCATGTATATCGAGATTTGACCAATAATTCTGAAAGATATTTGATACACTATGTCCTTTATTAATATGCTGCATTAGCGAGCTATTTGGTATAAGGATTTTGAACCATTTTGATGCGTAGCCCTGGTTAGCTTCCATGTCGCTTGAACCAAGGGCCAAGTGTTACAGCCCTGGTTAGCCCTCAGGTTTCAATGTTGCTTGAACCAAGGGCCAAATGTTGCAGCTCTGGTTAGCTTCCATGTCGCTTGAACCAAGGGCCAGGTGTTACAGCCCTGGTTAGCCCTCAGGTTTCAATGTTGCTTGAACCAAGGGCCAAATGTTGCAGCCCTGGTTAGCTTCCATGTCGCTTGAACCAAGGGCCAGGTGTTACATCCTTGGTTAGCCCCCGGGTTTCCATGTCGCTTGAACCAAGGGCCAGATGTTACATCCCTGGTTAGCCCCCAGGTTTCCATGCCGCTTGAACCAAGGGCCAGGTGTTACATCCTTGATTAGCCCTCAGGTTTCCATGTCGCTTGGACCAAGGGTCAGGTGTTACATCCTTGGTTAGCCCCCGGGTTTCCATGTCGCTTGAACCAAGGGCCAGGTGTTACATCCTTGGTTAGCCCCCAGGTTTCCATGTCGCTTGAACCAAGGGCCAGGTGTTGCAACTCTGGTTAGCCCTCAGGTTTCCATGTCGCTTGAACCAAGGGCCAGGTGTTGCAGCTCTGGTTAGCCCTCAGGTTTCCATGTCGCTTGAACCAAGGGCCAGGTGTTACATCCTTGGTTAGCCCCCAGGTTTCCATGTCGCTTGAACCAAGGGCCAGGTGTTGCAACTCTGGTTAGCCCTCAGGTTTCCATGTCGCTTGAACCAAGGGCCAGGTGTTGCAACTCTGGTTAGCCCTCAGGTTTCCATGTCGCTTGAACCAAGGGCCAGGTGTTGCAGCTCTGGTTAGCCCTCAGGTTTCCATGTCGCTTGAACCAAGGGCCAGGTGTTACATCCTTGGTTAGCCCCCGGGTTTCCATGTCGCTTGAACCAAGGGCCAGGTGTTGCAGCCCTGGTTAACTTTCATGTCGCTTGAACCAAGGGCCAGGTGTTGCAACTCTGGTTAGCCCTCAGGTTTCCATGTCGCTTGAACCAATGGCCAGGTGTTGCAACTCTGGTTAGCCCTCAGGTTTCCATGTCGCTTGAACCAAGGGCCAGGTGTTGCAGCTCTGGTTAGCCCTCAGGTTTCCATGTCGCTTGAACCAAGGGCCAGGTGTTGCAGCTCTGGTTAGCCCTCAGGTTTCCATGTCGCTTGAACCAAGGGCCAGGTGTTGCAGCTCTGGTTAGCCCTCAGGTTTCCATGTCGCTTGAACCAAGGGCCAGGTGTTACATCCTTGGTTAGCCCCCGGGTTTCCATGTCGCTTGAACCAAGGGCCAGGTGTTACATCCTTGGTTAGCCTCCGGGTTTCTATGTCGCTTGAACCAAGGGCCAGGTGTTACATCCTTGGTTAGCCTCCGGGTTTCCATGTCGCTTGAACCAAGGGCCAGGTGTTACATCTTTGGTTAGCCCCCGGGTTTCCATGTCGCTTGAACCAAGGGCCAGGTGTTACATCTTTGGTTAGCCCCCGGGTTTCCATGTCGCTTGAACCAAGGGCCAGGTGTTACATCCTTGGTTAGCCCCCGGGTTTCCATGTCGCTTGAACCAAGGGCCAGGTGTTACATCCTTGGTTAGCCTCCGGGTTTCTATGTCGCTTGAACCAAGGGCCAGGTGTTACATCCTTGGTTAGCCCCCGGGTTTCCATGTCGCTTGAACCAAGGGCCAGGTGTTACATCCTTGGTTAGCCCCCGGGTTTCCATGTCGCTTGAACCAAGGGCCAGGTGTTACATCCTTGGTTAGCCCCCGGGTTTCCATGTCGCTTGAACCAAGGGTCAGGTGTTACATCCTTGGTTAGCCCTCAGGTTTCTATGTCGCTTGAACCAAGGGCCAGGTGTTACATCCTTGGTTAGCCCCCGGGTTTCCATGTCGCTTGAACCAAGGGCCAGGTGTTACATCCTTGGTTAGCCCCCGGGTTTCCATGTCGCTTGAACCAAGGGCCAGGTGTTACATCCTTGGTTAGCCCTCAGGTTTCTATGTCGCTTGAACCAAGGGCCAGGTGTTACATCCTTGGTTAGCCCCCGGGTTTCCATGTCGCTTGAACCAAGGGCCAGGTGTTACATCCTTGGTTAGCCCTCAGGATTATATGTCGCTTGAACCAAGGGCCAGGTGTTACATCCTTGGTTAGCCCTCAAGTTTCCATGTCGCTTGAACCAAGAGCTAGGTGTTACATCTTTGGTTAGCCCTCAGGTTTCTATGTCGCTTGAACCAAGGGCCAGGTGTTGCAACTCTGGTTAGCTCTCAGGTCTCCATGTCGCTTTACCCAAGGGCCAGGTGTTATATCCCTGGTTAGCCCTCAGGTTCCATGTCGCTTGAACCAAGGGCCAGGTGTTGCAGCCTTGGTTAGCCCCCTGTTTTCAATGTCGCTTGAACCAAGGGCCAGGTGTTACATCCTTGGTTAGCCCCCGGGTTTCCATGTCGCTTGAACCAAGGGCCAGGTGTTACATCCTTGGTTAGCCCTCAGGTTTCCATATCGCTTGAACCAAGAGCCAGGTGTTACATCTTTGGTTAGCCCTCAGGTTTCCATGTCGCTTGAACCAAGGGCCAGGTGTTGCAGCCCTGGTTGGCCCTCAGGTTTCAATGTTGCTTGAACCAAGGGCCAGGTGTTACAGCTCTGGTCAGCCCTCAGGTTTCCATGTCGCTTGAACAAAGGGCCAGGTGTTGCAGCCCTGGTTAGCCCTCAGGTTTCCATGTTGCGTGAACCTGGGGCCAGGTGAAGCCCTGGTTGAACCTCAGGTTTCCATGTCGCTTGAACCAAGGGCCAGGTGTTGAAGTCCTGGTTAGTTCTCAGGTTTCCATGTTGCGTGAACCTTGGGCCAGGTGATGAAGCCCTGGTTAAACCTCAGGTTTCCATTTCGCTTGAACCAAGGGCCAGGTGTTGAAGCCCTGGTTAGCCCTAAGGTTTCCATGTTGCGTGAACCTGGGGCCAGGTGATGAAGCCCTGGTTAAACCTCAGGTTTCCATGTCGCTTGAACCAAGGACCAGGTGTTGAAATCCTGGTTAGCCCTCAGATTTCCATATCTCTTGAAACAAGGGCGATATGTTGCAGTATTGGTGTGGCCATGATGTTATGTCAAAGGACAGATTCAACAGCTACAGTGCATCTTTCTAATATATCGTGCGGGATAGAAGTTTCATCCTTTGCCCTCATATTGTAAAAAGCTACTTAAGTATTTTTCCATTTCGAAAATGTGTAAATTTCACATTCTTCAAATACAAGTAATTTCAAAGAGTATCATGTTTCCATTTTAAAATAAAAATTCCATACTTTTTATAGTGATAATAGATTTTCTATTTCTGCCTGAATAGGTTATAACTTGAATTCTCGTACAGCGCTTAAACTAGGGTTTTCTTATTGCAATTTTAGCATTGGTTATTATAAAAAACTTCCATTCGACATAGCATATTACATGCATTATGGCAATAGAAAAATCCCTCATCTAATTTCTGGTAAATCTATATAATGAAGTTTCTTATCTTTTCCGACAGAAAAAAATTATCAGCGGTAATGTTCTTCGAATGAGCTTATTCCACATTTTATCGAACTTTTCATGGAAGACTTTAACAATGTCGTCGGAATAATACAGATTGAATCTCGAGGATATAAAATCATTATATTGCTAGGCATACCTTTAGCGTAATGGGGAGAGTCATCAAATTGGGACTTACCGGTTGTAGCTTCTACTTATTCATAAAAACGCGAAATCATAAGGCGAAAGCTTTCTTTCAAAGTTTTTTTTTTTTTGTTTTGCCGAGTTTTCAAGCATTACTGCCCTTCCACAAGAGAAAAATAGAAAACGTATAAGAAGATGAATTGTTTATATACATATTTGCATATTTACATATATTAGGAGTTTTATAATTCAAATATATTAATATATAAATCGTATATAAATATTCAGATATGTATATAAACATTTCATCTTCTTATACGTTCTGAAGATCGGCAAAACAATAAAAAAAAACTTCGAAAAAACTTTTCGCCTTATGATTTTGCGCTTTTAGGAATTTGTTCCAGGCAATTATATAACTCAAGAAATGGCTTCGGCTTATGTTGTCCTTTCTACGATGACGTAATTTATACAATTTTTGTTGAATAACAATACAGAGAGAGATGAAAAAAAAACTATTATGAATCAAAGCTTCTATATAGATAGCTTCAGCTGAATTCTGAATACATGGATTCTTTTATCATCTTGATTCAGGAGTAACTTCTATTCGAATCTTGAATCAGTTGGTATTATTTTCTTATTCAGTGACTTTTTTTCGTCGATTCGTTCCAATATAAATTGTGTTGAATATTTTAACCGGCTCCTATAGAGCATTTCATCTTGCGGATCTCAACACCTTTTAACTTGGAAACATCTAAAATAAGCTTCGTTAAATACGAAATAAATATCATTTATTTGCTAAATCAATTCTTTTAAATGGCCTCCAACAAAAGCTATTGTTATCACCATGGATTTACATTTCTTAAATAAATTTCTCCATTTTCTCAGTAAAATATATTAAAATATAATATAAATTCAAATATACAAATTTAAAGAAGATGTATCAGCGCGCCACCTGTATTTAGAAATATAAACTATTTATTCCCTGAAAGTTCATTTTTAAAATAAATTCATTTTCTACTACCTTAATCGAATGAAAAAATTATTAAAAGGTCTGAATCATCAGTGGTAAACCTTGCCAGAGGTTTCTCCAGTTTGATCTTTAATACTGCCCTGCTATTACATCGGACTGTTTTGCTTATTTATCCAGTACTGAACTCTTAGTTGAGGTATTTGAACGAACTATGGACATAGACTTTGAGGACATAAGAAATCCATATGTTTACGATCATTGCTCTTTAGCGACCGATTCATGAAGGGATATTAGGCCTAATTTAAACAGGATACATTAGCGCGCCACCTCTATTCAGAAATATAAACTATTTGGAGCGCCGTTTCGTAAAAAGAATAATGATACCTTCGCACTATAGGTTATTTATATTTCTAGATACACTAATAGTTGATTATTCCAATTGTGAAGGTTATAAATATTTCTTCGATGATCAGAGCCATCTATACAGTGTTGTTCACAGGAGTCGTGCATCCAAGAATGAGTGGCTGAAGTTCCCGTTAACTACCGCCATTAGAGCCAGGAATAGAACCGGATAACGGGCAGAAAACGTCACTTCTCACCTAAATTCCAACTTTACGACATCCGGCTTGTAAACCGGCAATTTGGTCTTTGATTGGTGCTCAGGTATTCCGGGCTTCGTACCTCTACATGATGGCAGCTATAACACATCATGACCTCTATCCTACTCTGTAATTGGGAGGATATATTTTAATAATAGTGTTAATCATTAATCAGATATAGTAAAATCTATCAAACAAACTGGTAACTATTATTTTACATTTTGATATAATCAATAAAGAATTAGGGATTTGGTTTCTTTTCTCATTTTTTTTTATTTCTCGAACTTTCGGGTTAACATGATCTTCATACGGAGATCAAGAAGTACAACTTCTTTGGTTATTTGTTTATATATTTGTTATTTCAAATGTTTATTTTTTTAATGCATACAAATAACCTCTCATCTCAAATTTAAATTTACTATACATAGTATCAAATTTGAAAATAGAGCAATCCATACTTAATTCATCAGATAATAAAAGGCATATATTGGATTTAATAAAATATTGGCAAAATAAATATTTTATTAAATCCAATATATGCCTTTTATTATCTAATAGTATCAAATGTATTACTTTAACTGATTATTTTGGAAGAATCACTGAGAGAGCTCACTACTGACGAGCCAAGACTTATATAATAATAAATTTCATCATTGCAGTAATCTCTGGAAAGACCTTATCATATCAAGATATTGACAAATCTATTCTCAAAATTTAACATTCTTATATGCATTCACTTCAAATCCTGTGTACTACAATTACCATAATTTAACGAAGTTTATTCTGAATAAAAGCCAAGAGAGTTTATCACATACGCACCTGTCTTTGGAAGCCTTTGCACGTGTCGAAATATTATAAATAACTAAAATATTTGTTTACATTAAAATACACCTAGTAAAATAGGAATTATACATAGATATTTTCTAGCGATCCTAAAAGATTGTTAACACAGATTCTTCAAATACCTTTCACTCACAGACAACATTACATACTGCACCCATAGTAACCATATAGTTCACTAACACAATAGAACTGTCTGAAGAGATGAATTTGTCAAAACCTTTGAAAGGGTTCAAGCTTTCTTGCCTTTTTTATCTCTCTGCATTAATGTTTACTAGATAAACTTACTATTAATATTTAAAAAAAGGAATTAAAAAAAAACTTTGCGAGTTGTTTTCAAAGCTTCTTCAATTGTGAAGAGTTATTAGAAATACAATTAAGATATCAACAATCGATACATATGCATATAGAAACAAGAAATTATATAAAATATAAATTAAAGAATTTATATTTATAGATTTAGTGGAATTGGCAATATTGTCTGTGCAAGAGAGAATTTGATTTAAAAGGTTACAAAAAATATTGAAAAGAAACACTTTTGAATGTCTTCTTGACAAAAGTGAATGTTTTTTATAAATATCTACCTGTTTTTACATATATATAGGGAAGGGATAATATATTTAATAATTATACAACTCCAATGTATTTATCATTCATATGTGTATTTTAAATTAGTATAAAAGTAAGAACAAGATTCGTATTATTAGATCACCATTATAGTGTGTATGGGCAAAGCATTAAATATCACAAGAATAAACTTTTAAAAGAATACATATGTATGCTGAAATATATCATCATAATTGATTGTAAATATTTAGAATTTTGTATTATATAATTAAAAAAATAAAATTAATAATATGGCACTGAAAAAGTTCTCCATATTGAGTTGGGAAGCATCGTTAAAGGCGTAAAGAAGTGAAGTAAGCCTGATAGGCATGATAAGTTGATTTTCTTTAAAAGAAAAGTTATTATATTTAGAAATATTATAAATACACATTATATTGTATATTCCTTTTATATAAATATTTAGAATATAACTAACTTAGACTCTCTAGAAATCTCTATCTTTGTTGTTCGCTTTATAAGCAAAGATCAGCAGCTTTTTTCATGATTTGCATCCAGCTGCTTATAGTTATTTTAGGCATTCTAATATTATTGCTTTATTGTGTAAGGCATTGTAAAAGTTTTTTCCGGGCTCATTGTGACTCCTTTATTATCCCCTATGTAAGCCACCAAGTATCTTTGTGAGTTACGCTCAAACACCTCTCATATTCATTTATATATATCGTCATGCATATGTTTTATTTATTTTTATGATGAAATTGTAAAGTAATATTCACAATATAAATTAATTAATGCCTAGTAGTTGGCGCTCCAGGAACACTCTCTAAAGCAGTAGCAATGTCCACAATATTTGACGTATCTGGATAAAATGTAATAGTTCAACTTTATAAGAACATGGTCACAAGAAGAGTAAAAAATTCACCTGCTATACACAGATAAGGGTGAAATAGACCAATGTACACATATTTACCGAATATCATATGTTTCTTCTCTGCTGGCTCCACGCACAGTTTGTTGATACACACCGAATGGTTGAATTCCAAGTTCTTAAAGCGGCTAGAGGTTAGGTGAATAGGGCAGGCCGGCGTGAGATGCTTTTGTACATATAGTTTTTTCTTTTGTCCTTCTTTTATAGTTTTATACCTTTAGGTAATAAAGGATCTTTCTCTCCCTCTACAACTCCATAAATATTTTCAACAATTTTATATGTTCAAATAATTAAGTCAAGAAACATTTAATCCCGAAAGTTTCTTTTGACATAAAACAAACCTCTACTTTACTTAATATGATGAAAAATATATTGGGAGGACTTAGTTTATCAGTGGGTAACCTTCCCAGCGGTTTCATCAATTTAATCTGCCTGTTGGAGCTTGGTTCCTGACAATGTTAGCCAGGACTTCCTTTAGCTCCTTCAGCCTCTATTCTGGTCTCAGGAGATGACGATATGTGGCAGAGCTTGTTATTGACTGTACTTTACGAGACCAGACCGGCGGATTGACTACCGAGAATGTTGTCCCTTCGCAAGACTGCGATGTTACAAGCTGGTTGAATAAAGGAAGGAAGCCTTACTCGTTTTAGCTGACTAACAGACTTTATTGAATCTTCCACTCCTTTTATATACATATACATATTTACATATTTAAAGAAATAAATAAAAATTAACGTGACCATATTACAATGCAGCCTAGCAAGTTATTTACATAACTAGGCGCAAACACTACCAGACCGCTCTTAGAGCTCCAATACTGTATTGGACGATTCTGTTCATATATGCAACACTGAAGGCTGGAATCCTATAATAATTAATTTACTTTTAATATATTGATAATCAGTATCACAAAATATATACTTCTTAAGACAGATATTTATTACTATAAGTTTCCACTTATATATTTCCCCTGAAGTTATTTCATTAAATATAAAATTCTATTCTGAATATATTCAATTTTAAAAGGGATTTTCACTTCGTACAAAAATAATTAAAGAATATGTGAATTAGACATTATTGTTAATCTCTATGAATATAACCACCCCTATATAGCATGTTGTGTTCTCTCTGACTACCCTCTGTAGTAAATTTTCTTATATAATAATAATAACACCATCCACATATATTGCGAACACTCTCTTCTGTATAATATAAAGGAAAACCTAATTTCAACATACGTTATGTAAGGCATTTTAAGCTCACAAATACGTTGTTTCACTTCATAAAGACTGGCGTTCAGCCAGCCAAAATATTTCTGAATCAAACAGTTGCCTTTCACTATCTTAATGGATACATATGCGAATTTTGAATCTGAATAGTCATTTTTATAAGTTTATTGTAATAATTATTGAATAGGGTCATAATTTTGAATAAGGACACCCAAGATAGAGGACATTGCGACTGCTGTGATAGAGATGCATGGAGAAATCCAACTCTCTTCATTGGACACGACAGAACAACAACAACATTTAAAAGGTTTATTGTTTCAGACACAGAGTATGATTTTCCTTGAAAAGGGGCGATATTAAATACTGAAACATCGGAATAAATATAGAAACAAATTTGACTTGTGAAATGTGTTCCTCAGAATCCTAATATAATAAAGGAAGAAAAAAACTCTTTCTAAATGAAGCCATCCTAAAATAACCTTCGTAATCTGGACAATAAATTCCAGGAATTGGGCCAATCTTGTGTGGAAGAAAAAAACCTAGCAGCACAATTAATTTGGAGCTCCTAATTGGCAATAGTTTTGAAATAAATAAGACCTAATTGAAGCTAACAAATCTTGTTACCCTAATTAACTAATGACATGTAAAAAATGATAATTGGAGTGTTGACTTATGCTTTAGTTAGGTGCGTGTCATAACTGAGAGATATAACAGGAGACATTCTCGGTGGAAGGGGAAAACATCGGTTTTCTTTATTCACTTTCTAACTTACACAAGTCGTCGAGATAATGGGTTTCCATTCAACCGTGTAAACACACAAAAAATATTAAATTGTAGAATGACACACACTTGTTTGAATTCATTAATTTATTTAATGTGAATCTATTCGGAAATTCTTCAATAATTAGTAAAATTCCACATTTGTTGCTTGTTCCTTTTTTTGTAACAATTCACGGAAACCTAATAAAGGATTATAGAATAAATTAAGAAAAAGGAATCTCCTCATCGTTCAACTGAAATCTGCTGACAGCTTGCCCCATCTATCGGAATAAATATTAATATTCTGTTGATTTTTATTTATTCTAATAACACCCATTCTTGATTAATCAAGATATTTATTTCGACAGATGGTGCAAGCCATCAAAAACTTTCAATTTCACGATAATAAGATGTCTTTTTCTTAATTTATTCATCTTATCCCAGTACAATTTCACATTTATAATATTTATTCAGATTGTAGAATAGTTTAAAATACGTTAATATATGTTATTTATATGTTACAGAGCTATTGTATTGTATTGTTGTATATTGAATTATTATTTTGTAGTTGATTCAGAAAATACATTTACAAACGAATGTTGGGACAGAGAGACAACTATATAGACATTAAATATAGGGTCCAGTAGTTGACATTGATTGTGACAGGATCCTCGTACAGTTGATTCTCTCCCGGCCCAGGCCAAATATAAACATAGGATCCAAATGGAAGGATGTTTGACCAGACGCAGCCTTCATGTAACTCGGGCAGTTGACTCAAGTCAGATGTACACATATAGTCAAATTCCCCTAGCTTTCTCTATCTCCATGATTGTGAGATTCTGTTGAGTGGATCGCAATCATTCTTCTTTTAAACTAAATATCTCCTTTATTTAAGTTTTTTATTTATTTTCCCAAGTACACGTAGTACGGGCCATGATATGGTGGGTAGAAGTTGGAACCTGCTTTTATTGTAAGTGCACCACATGTCTACACATGTGAAAGGCAGTTCTACTTTGCACTTACAAATGTGACAGAGCCACGTTTGGTTACTTGCACTCGTTGATGGGGTTAGACTTTGGCAAGAATCGGGGGACATTGGACAATTTTCTTTTAATCAGAAAAAAGTGCTCAATACGGGAATCGAACCCGGATTCTAGCGGTCTAAAACCAACGGTTTAGATCATTTTTCCACCGACCTCCTTTAATTTTGAAGGTACAAACTAAATAATGAACATAAATTTCTAAATACGAGTATATCGTATTTCTCGTATATCTAAGTTAACCTACTGGGAAAAACTACTTAGATCTCTCTAACAATGACTATTTATATAAATCACCTCACACATCCCTCATAAATCTATATTAGCCTTAATATATATAAATGCCTAAGACCACAGATTATCAAATCACAGAATATTATAGATAAATGAATAAAAATTAATATTTGAATGATATAATATCCAACAGTTGCTTCCTTTGAAACTCCTTCTCCTTGATATGTCTTTATACTGATTCACTCCACGACTGACCCTCTCTCAGCTCATCACAACTTTATATCATTTATATTTATATATAGTTGATTTCTGGTCCACTAGATGGCGCTCTGCCATATAAAAAGCACTTGTGCTTTTGGTCAGGATATGCCGTCTTTATTTTTAATATCAACACCAGCTATTTTTATTAATTCTTTTTTTTTTCTATTGTTTTTTCATGTGTTAAGCGTATTTACGCATGTTTGGCCTTAAATACCCATTTCTTGGTTTCTCAAGAAGCCTCTGGGACCAAAAATATTTTTGGTCGCAGTGGTACAGCCTGCTCCCCGGTGACGAGCGCCAACCGCGCGAAACGCGTTCGTGGATGACTCTTCTTGATTTATCAAGAAATTGGGTCGGCCAAATATCAGGGAACAGGCTAAATCAATATTTAGTTGATTTCTGTTCCACCAGATGTCGCTCTGCCATCTAAAAAGCACATGTGCTTTTGGTCAGGATATGCCGTCTTTATTTTTAATATCAACACCTGATCTTTTTATATATTTTCTATTGTTCTTCACATATTTATATATTTTTTGAAAATAGATCAATCCATAAATAAATATTTAAATAAAAAGGCATATATTGGATCAAAATTGATTTATTTTACCAATATTTCAGTTGGCTGAACGCCAACCTTTATCAAGGTGTTATAACATTTTAAAGTGTCTCAACAACAAACTCAGCGCCACATAACGTCAATATAATTTTTAAATATATTTATATATATCAGAATATTGTGTCAAACATTACTTCAAATGCTTAGTTCACAGAATGTGTTATTTCTAATTCACATGTTGTGTGTGTTGACACTAATATAAATTACTATGTCAATCTGATAAAGAATTCGAAAGGAAAATGTAGAATTCAGGTAAAGAGTTCTTTTTTTTGTTTCCTTTCAATTACTCTTGAAGATCATAAATCCGCTCGAAAGCTTGCAAATACCAGAAATGAAAGACGATTTTTACCCGAATTCTACTTTCCCTCTTGAAATAATTCCTGGGAAACTATTGCGCTCACATAAAATGACCTAACAATGAATATTTACAATATCTTATTTGCCAATTTACATAAGTTACCGAAAACCTTTAAGATAAGTTTAAAACAATATTTTTAACATTCATCAACATTTTCTCCTAAATCAATTCAGATTCCCCCTCTATACATAGATATTGACTTTGATTTTTCTTAAACGTAATAAAAAAAAAATCTTTTTGTCATACAATCTATTATTCTCCAATTCTTTTTGTGTTTTATCCTTTTAAAATTTATTTTTATTTTTTATAAGTGATTTCATTTTTTTTGGCTTAGTTCCACAAACCTGTTCGATGTTAGAAACAAACGATGAATAATGAGTAAATTTTGAAATATTTTAGAATGAATTTTTCATGATTAACAGAATGAAATATTCATTATTTAAATAAATAAAAATATGTATTTTCTAATATACATATTAAAAACCAAATTGACATTTCCTAACGTCACATGAACATTTTATATGGAATAGCGCCATCTAGTGGAACAAAAATCAACTAAACGTTGGTTTAGCTTGTTCTAAAGATATTTGGCCAACCCAACTTCTCGATAAATCAAGAAAGTTAACCACGTACGCGTTTCGGTCTGTTGGCCTTGGTCATTTATTATATATATGTTTTTTCTTGATTTTTAATATATATGTGGGATGGTTGCGTGATGTGTTGGTGTGGCTTGTGGAAAGGCCGCTGATAAAATTATAATTAAAATTAATTTATTTAAAGCAAGAAATATATAAAGAAAAAAGAAGTAACGGCCGTTGGGAGCAGGCCTTGTTGTTATGACGCCAGTGGCCAGCAAAAGTCTCGGATGACGTCCTGCGCGCATGCGTAGTCAGGCCGCCACACTACTGCCCGTATGTGTAGTGAAACTTTGTCCCAGTTCGCGCTCGCTGAATCAAAGTGTGGTCGCCACATATATATATATTAAAAATAAAGAAGGCATCTCCTGACCACGAGCACATGTGCTTTTTAGATGACAGAGCGCCATCTAGTGGAGCAAGAATAAACTAAACGTTTATTTAGCTTGCTCCGTGATATTTGGCCAACACAATTTCTTGACAAATCAAGAAAAGCCATCCACGAACGCGTTTCTCGCTGTTGGCGCTCGTCAGCGTGGAGTAGGCTGTAACCACTGCATCCAAAAATATTTTTTGGACCCAATGGCTTCTTGAGAAATCAAGAAATGGGTATTTAAGGCCAAATTTGCGTAAATATCACGGAGCAAGCTAAATAAACGTTTAGTTTATTCTTGCTCCACTAGATTGCGCTCTGCCATCTAAAAAGCACATGTGCTCGTGGTCAGGAGATGCCTTCTTTATTTTTAATATCAACACCTGACCCACTATCTTTTTTTTTTTCTATTGTTTTCTCATATATATATATCTTATATTTAAAATAAAAAAATAAGATTTCTGTTGTTTTGAATCATATTGATGATTATGCTATGGTGGTGCAGTCGTGGTTGAATTTTGAAAGAATAATAATGATATTGGATATTAGAGATTTCTTTAATTGAGCTAAGTGATTTTTATATGAAAAACATAATTAGATTAAAGTACTGCCTGGATTAAGGCGTAAGAATAAATGAAACAAAATATTATTTACATAATTACAAAGTTTTGGGTCGACCAACGGAGAAGAACAACAATGAGTATTTATAGGGAAAAGCGTGACCTCTGGCAGTCGATTAAAACAGAGTATTTATATCTATGAAATTATAATTTTTTTAATAAAATAACATTTTAATACATAACATTTTAAAATAAAATATTTCAATACAACATATATATATATATATATTAAAAAACGAAAGAAAAAAATAAAAGATAAAAAGATCAGGTATTGAAATCAATACAGTAGAACTTGGATAATTCGAACTTCTTTAATTCGAAAACCTCTTTAATTCGAATATTTATCTTGGTCCCTAGAATTTGAAATAAATAAAATTTCCGTTTTTAATTCGAATTTTTGGATAATTCGAATTTTTTTTATGGTCCCTTGGGGTTCGAATTATCCAAGTTCGACTGTATTAAAAATGGCATATCCTGACCAGGAGCACATGTGCTTTACAGATGGCGCTCTGCCTTTGGTAAAGCACATGTACTCCTGGTCAGGATATGCCATTTTTAATATTGATTTCAACACCTGATCTTTTTATCTTTTATTTTTTTCTTTCGTTTTTTAATGTACTAAGCGTATTTACGCAAGTTTGGCCTTAAATACCCATTTCTTGGTTTTTCAGGAAGCCATTGGGACCAAAAAAATATTTTTTGGTGGCAGTGGTTCAGCCTACTCCACGCTGACGAGCGCCAAAAGCGCGAAATGCGTTCGTGGTTGGCTTTTCTTGATTTATAAAGAAATTGGGTTGGCCAAATATCAGGGAACAGGCTAAATCAATGTTTAGTTTATTTCTGTTCCACCAGATGGCGCTCTGCCTTCTGTAAAGCACATGTGCTCCTGGTCAGGATATGCCATTTTTAATATATATATTAAAAAATAAAAGATAAAAAGATCAGGTGTTGAAATCAATATTAAAAATGTTCCACCAGATAGCGCTCTGCCTTCTGTAAAGCATATGTGCTCCTGGTCAGGATATGCCATTTTTAATATATATATTTCATTTAGTTTAAATCAATATAAAAAATCGGTAATTCTATATTTTTTCTAATTGACCAGGAGTCAATTAAGTTGTTAATTGTCATTGTCTAATAGAGTTTGGATTTAAATTCTTGTATAAACCATTTTTCCTATAAAACTTAAATTTGATGGTATAGGGGAAACGACCTAAATTCAAACCGTTTCAATTTTACTTAAAATTTTGCCTCATTTCTCTACATCATGAGAACTTCATTCTATTCACTGCCGTTGGTGTAAAACTTGGGAGATATCAGAAAGAGTGTTGGTGTATTTTATAAATAGTTATTCAGAAGGAAATATGAAATAAACAGCAAAGTTGGTGAGTTGAGAATACAATGTTTTATTCAGGAATGTTGAAATGGTCTGAGAATAAAGATATTATGATGATAATATTGTGATTTTATTGACATTGTTTCAATCTGATGTCTTTATCTCCATCTTGATCCTTTCACCATAGATTGAATCGGATTTGACAATACGTGGATAATGTTAAGAGGTGTTATTCTCTCTGTTACGATAAACCTTTCCTTACAAAAACCTATAACATTTCTCTTTATACGTTTTCTAATATAAATATATTATTTTGTTTACATCTTTTATGTTACTTTTATATCAATTTTAAGATTGAAATAGCTTCATTATCACTTCCGAAAATCAATATTAGTAGGAAATTCTTTTCTCTTATAACAATAGAGCGCTATTAGTTGTCTTTATTGTTGCATCATGGCTAATGCCGCTTTTTTAAATTTTTAATATTATCTTTCGTATATTTTAAATTAAAATTTATTTATTCATATTTATTTATTTATTTTATTAAACAGAATACATATAATATAAAAATATTTATGTATTATAAAATCACCATTTGTATTTTGGTACACTGTGTGACTTTCACTGCTCTCTTTGATGTGAGAAATAAATAAATGATTCTAGAAGCTACTTAAAGTAAAGTTATCTCATTATTCCCTTATATAAATTTGCAGGATGGTTAAACACGCTCTGGTAAGATGCAAGACCCAGCCCAGGAGAGAATCAAGTTTGAAGAGCCTGCCAAGCCGCAACCTGGTGCAACAATAATCTTACATACATGGCGCGCTAATGTCTTATATTTAATTGACTTATTTGTCAATTTTGTGCATAAACAGTGCTCTTTGCTAGCGAATATACCCGTCTACATCTGGATTTTACCCGAGTGAAATTTAGTCTAATAAACAAGCGTTAAAACGATGTTTTCTGGGTAAACATTGAACCCCTAGCGAATCTATTCTGGTCAAGATAAATTGATGTTTGTTATTCTTCTCCAACAAAACTACTGAATAAGCCATTGACAATTTTGCATGTTGGCAACTGATTATATAGATTAACATAAAAACTATTCAAAATTTGAATAAATATGTAATTTGGAATATTTAGAGTTCAAAAATTATAATACAAATATTATTCTTATATACTACTACTCATAATATTTGTATTATTCTGATTATCCTAAATATGACTTAGCTTCTCCTGTGTTCTGCTCTAGTGAATGTTTTGCTGAATAATCATTGATTCTGTCTATCAAAATTCACGGTCTACCTTTGCCCGTGTACTACTAGGGTGATTGATCCCCGAAAATATTTTGTTTTAGGCTATCAAACATGATACGCATAGCTATATTTTGATCAAACAATGCCACAGTTTTCTGGAGATAAGTTTCTTTTCATTTTATTAACGTAATCTAAAGCTTTCGGATATCTATGCCCTTCTACTGGAGAATATGAATAAACGAATAAAACGCCGCCTGATGCCAAACTATTACAATATTTCCTAAAAATTGTAATACTACGATAATAAAATGAAAGGAAACTTGTCTACAGATACCTGCGGTATTGTTTAAAATTTATCCAGGGGATTCAAATCAATTAATACCTATATTTATAATCATTTTATGACAAAAATGAAGGGTAAATTAGTACAATACCTGATAAATTTGAATTATTCTTTGATGGAAATGTGGAAAAAAACCTTTTTCAGACTCGTGTATTGTAAAACTTTAGTCAGATTAGTAAAATATCAAGCAAATGTAAAAGTAGCAAATTAATAAACATATTTTATGAAAAAGGCATAAATAAACCTTTATATATAGAGAGAGTTATTTTATTATAGGATTGAGAGATAGAATGGGAAGGTGTAATTTCACTTGGAGAAAGTAAAATAGATAATAGAACCAGGAAAGGACGAAATAATGCAATTGGACAGGAATATATAAGATAAAGGCACTTCAATCAGAGAGGAGAGAGGACAAAGAATTGGTATTGTCTGTGGTTACTTAAAGATTTGAGAGCTGGACTCTCGAAAAATAAGAAAATAAAAAGTGAAGCCTTTCTTCTTCTTTCTTATCTCAAAGCCATGATAACCATGGTGGGTAGTTAGCGACTGCTTTTACTGTAAGCGCACCACATGTCTACACATGTGAAAAGCAGTTCGACTTTGCACTTACAAATGTGCCATAGCCCCTTTTGGTTACTTGCACTCGCTGGTGGGGTTGGACTTTTGCAAGAATCCGGAGCCATTGGAGCATTTTTTAACAGAAAAAAAAAGTGTCCAATGCGGGAATCGAACCCGGGTCGTAGTGGTCGAAAACCAAAAGGTTTAACCAGCCTTCCACCGACCCCCTTTAAAAAGTGTCAATAGAGAAGGCTACTCAGAATGTCATGTTTATCTAGAAAGTCAAATGTTTCTATCTCAAATGAAATTAATACTTTAGATTCACCTATTTCAGACACAATGGGAACAAATGGCCTAGAAAAGATGTTGATGTTGGAAAATTTCGAAGAAATATGGATGAGAGAGGAAGACCTGCAATGAACTGGGGTCAAGAAAGGTCAAGGTAATATATCACCTTACCTGGTGCCGCCGACTTGATGGACATTCTAATAACAACATATATATATCTCCATGAGGCTTATCTACATAGTTTTTTTTAATAATTATTAGCAAAAGGTTATTTTAAAGCACCAGATATGAGCAGGCCGATATACAATAGTAAAGTGTATTGGTAGATTGAACTGGGGAAATCTCTGGAAGAATTCACTACTGTCTGTGTATGTGATGAACATGACCGTCCCGATTCCTTTCATTGCAGTAATCACTGTAGAAATTTGTCTTAAAACACGCAGTGAGTTGTTTACGTTATTACATACATTTCTGGGACCATAATGCCTAATATTTGATATGAAGTATGCTAAGAAATAATGGAAATTTTAGAAGAATTTTCAAGCTTCCGATAATTTCTTCAAGTATCCCTAAGAATAAAGACAAATAAAATATCATCAAGTTTCAAAGGAATATCGTATTGATACAAGCACTTGTATAAGCAGTCATTACAAAATGAAGAGAGTAATTAAATGTACTGTAATTATATATTCCACACACCACCTTTATAGAAAACATATGTTGTATACATTGAATAAGTCACCCCAGTCACGAGTTAATCATTTGAGCTCTGTCCTCTCGAAAAAAACTATTCAAATTCTATTCAATAAAGAAGGATATCATTATATAGAAATTTGTAATCTCATAAGCAAATATGTTATCTCAATTAAATATGATCTCCAAACCGTGTAATTAAAGCAGGATTTATTATTAAACTCTCATCACACAACACTGAAAGAAATTTCTTCTTCTCAACAATATTGAAACATTACCAAACCTCATTTACATATATTTATTATATGGCATTGAACCGAGTAAAGTTTTACATAAATCCAAAAGATATTGCTTTGAATATACTCTGCAATAAGGAAATTTCATGTCACAATGTTATATTTAAATACAGATATACAATTTAAAGAGAACCATTTCGTTTTAAAATTGATCAACTTGAAAAAAAAAGGTTGAATTTAAGACTATAAATTTGGTCTTGTTTATATAGTATTGAATTCTTTATATATTTTTTTTAAATTAGTCATAATATATAATAATGTTATGTTAGACTTGAAATCACATGAAATATATTTCTTAAATGTGATATGGTATGGAATATAATATTCAGAGAGAGATTATTGAGTATTATGTTGTCGCAATTGAATGAATAGAGGTACACAAGAACTAGTTCAGCAGGTTTTATTATTAAATTAAGGCAGTGAATGATGTCTTTCTCACCATCAATCTAAAGAAGAATCAAGCAATATCTACAGTTACAGAATTTACATAACATCAAACAATTAAAATATCTACATATTTAATAATAAACAATTACTTTGATTTCACTCTAAACAAATTTCGCGACAATATTTGCTATATAAAATACAACAACAACAACAAAAAGGCTTTTATTAGGGCCCATTGCCCTGTATGAATTCGCCATACAACAACAAAATAATACAGTAATTTTTTCTCCCTTTCCCCATGTGCACGTGAGCCTTTGTTTGAAAAGGGATTTATTTACACATCTTTTCTAAAACTTTCCTCACTACCTCTTTTGTGTATGAATCTTTTTACAATTGATCTGTAGAAATTATAGAGTTCTATTGCTATATTTTTCTTTTCTGAAATAGTTCTCAGCGTCTTCAGTGGGTTGTTAAATCTCTAGATGGTGTTTTTAAGAGTTTTCTATATAAAATAATGAATACTACTATAATGAAGAAAAACACACACATACGACAGAAGCGTCCTTTATTAAATGCTTATTTGACTGTCAGCAAATGTCGATTTTGTTTTTATTATCAATATCAGATCATTTTTATATTTTCTTTACATATATATATATATTAAAAATAAAGAAGGCATCTCCTGACCACGAGCACATGTGCTTTTTAGACGGCAGAGCGCCATCTAGTGGAGCAAGAATAAACTAAACGTTTATTTAGCTTGCTCCGTGATATTTGGCCAACCCAATTTCTTGATAAATCAAGAAAAATCATCCACGAACGCGTTTCGCGCTGTTGGCGCTCGTCAGCGTGGAGTAGACTGTAACCACTGAGACCAAAAATATTTTTGGACCCAATGGCTTCTTGAGAAATCAATATATATAGATGGAAAATTTGCCGGGAGGAAATTGATCCATAGAAGCATAGGGCGCCTCTCCCGTCAAAATAAACGTCAAAACCTAGCGCCATCTATTGACCGACGCTGCAAACTAGCGGTCTCGGGTCGGTGACAAAGCCACAACACCAGCTTTGGCTTACTGAGAAGCGTCCACCTAGAGACTTAGATGGCGTCAGGTTTTGACGTGTATTCTGACGGAAGAGGCGCCCTATGCTTCTATTTATATATATATGAAAAGAGACACACACATTCAACACTTCTCTTTTATATAAAACGAAGAGCTTTATCATAAAACCTTTCTTTTCCCACTCAATATTACATAACCAGATTATAACGGATTAAACTAGGAAGCCTTCCTAAAGATTATATATTGAAATTAATATTTGCATACATTTTCTAAATGATCAAATAAATTTTATATATTTACATATTGGATTATATTAGATCAGACGATAATCCCCGATGATATGTAACTAAGGGAAGTCTATAATAAAATCTTTTGGAATATTTTTGATATTTAGATGCAGGATTATCCTTTAAAAACTGTTAATAAAGAATTAAAATATTTTTGTATGCTCAGTTTTAACATCTATATAACAATAAATTGATTCATTATACAAAAAAAGAGAGCTGATGTAAAAAAAAAATATTCCATAAAATATTCATAATCACGAAACTGCCCCAAATATTGTGTGTGTGTGTGTGTGTGTGTGTGTGTGCGGATAATTCTGAATTAAATCTCCTCCAGAAACAATATTATTGTAGTAAAGTATTCATTATATTTTATATATTAAATACTAGCCGAATGACCCGGGCAACGCCCGTGTTTTACCCGATTGAGTGTTTTTATTCAAATACTATTTGTTACAATTATAAATTGGCGCCTTAAATAAATGCATATATTAGTTAATAACTATAGCCTATGTGCTTTATCTGTCTATGTACTGTTGGCTTCCGTAGGCGTCTCTTACTGGGAAAAAGAAAGAGAGGATTCCATTTAGTTATTAACTAATATATGCATTCATTTAAGGAGCGACCCGCTCCAACACAATAGTTACAAAAACGAAAAAGCGAGTGGGGGGGGGGGGGGGGGGGGGCAAAGGTGGCGTGATCGTAGCCAACCAATAGGAGAGCGCCATTCCAAAAAAAAAAAAAAAGCAAACGGTGACAGAGATGAAAACTGAAGAATTAAGAGATGAAGAACGCATGACGCTCGTAACTGTATATTGAACAAGGTAGTATGACCAAATCCCAAAAAGCAATATGGATTTGGTCTTATTACCTTGTGTTTATAATCTATAATTCAAATTGTGCTTGTCATATATACATATTATTATTATTTTTGATATTAAGGGGGGTGGGTGGAAGAATGGTCTAAACAGTTGGTTTTCGACCTTATTCTACGACCCGGGTTCGATTCCCACATTGGACACTTTTTTTTTTTTTATGTTTCAAATAGCCCCCGATTCTTGCAAAAGTCTAACCCCACCAGCGAGTGCAAGTAACCAAAACGGGGCTCTGGCATATTTGTAAGTGCAAAGTCGAAATGCTTTTCACATGTGTAGACATGTGGTGCATTTACAGTAAAAGCAGTCGCCTTCTTCTACCTACCATTATTATCATGGCCTGTACCACGTGTACTAGTGATAAGCAAAAAAAAAAAAGGAAAAAAATTGATATTAATATAATTTATATTTTGCTACTCTAGAAACCTTCCTCATTACTTAACCTATATCTTATAAATATTGATTTTGTTCTTGCCTCAAATAAATTGCCGTGTCATCCTGAAGTTTGTCTTTCCTAAATTTCTACGTTGCAATATCAATTTT